>JAQFVV010006243.1:6134772-6301301 GCA_028023455.1 Epiperipatus broadwayi | reverse complement strand
ACCTACCTACCTACCTACCTACCTACCTACCTACCTACCTACCTACCTACCTACCTACCTACCTACCTACCTACCTACCTACCTACCTACCTACCTACCTACCTACCTACCTACCTACCTACCTACCTACCTACCTACCTACCTACCTACCTACCTACCTACCTACCTACCTACCTACCTACCTACCTACCTACCTACCTACCTACCTATCTATCTATCTATCTATCTATCTATCTATCTATCTATCTATCTATCTATCTATCTATCTATCTATCTATCTATCTATAATGTCCTAGTGCCTCAGTGATGAGAGCCATTAGCTCAAAACTGGTTTGGGATAGGGATAATTCTTTTTAAGAGATTTTAAATGCTTTTTCTTGTAGTTTTTATTGAAAAGCTTGTTTAGAGCTATTAGTACTCTCATTATATTACATTTATAAATAGAAGCTAATAAAGTCATGTCATATATGATTTGATTTCTTTCCCATATATTTTAAAAAAATATGTTTACTTCAATAATATCAGCATCATTAATTTCAACCATTATTAAACAACTGCAGATTGAAAATCTCTCTCCAATTATTCTTCAATCAGTAACTTCTCTTCTTCATGTCACTCTAACAAACTTTCATATTTCACTATCTATCTCACATAAGCTATTTTTCTAAAATTTTTGCAATCTCTTGGGATTCACTTGAAAACTTCAACAGATTATCTAATAGCATCTTTTTAAGCAATATATTTATTTTAGTCTCTTAAATCTTCTAATAATTCCAAAGATATATATTTGTTCTCTCATTCAAGTGTTTCATTTTCACTACTTCTTATTCCAATATACACCTCTCCATATTTTATTGAATGATTTGAAGTATCTGAATAGATCTTCTGTTAAATGGTTAAGCTTCAGATTTATAAGTAAGCACTGATAAAATAGATCTATTGAAAATCTTTTTTGTTAAACACACAAAAATAATTTATTTTAATATTAAGTTATTTTCATGAAAAGTGCTCTGTCCAAGTTTAATTCTCACAAACGCAAAACTCTCTATACAGTAGTGCCACTCAGTGCAAACCAGAGTAATCAATGGATGCAGAAAGGTTTGTGCATAAAATTCCTATCTAGTACCTACTCATCCAATATCCCCAGATTAGTTTCTAGTTTGTGGCTTTCATCAGTGAGTTTAATTCCCTGACTATTTTTACTCATTATGTTTCCATCTGTGTTAATAAGCTAACCAAATTAGTAGTAATTACTATTTTTTTCTAATTCATGATTATCAATCTTTATTATCTTTTGAAGAAATCCATTTAACACTATTTTGATCTTTTTAATTTTTATTTTTAGTCCTTTTGAGTTTTGTCTGATAATTCTTGTAACATTTCCTGAAGCTCTGAAGCATTATTTACAGAAATAACCATAGTGTCTGAAATAGATTACCTAAATAATTATCCATGTATTTTTAGTCCCATTTTAATCCATAGAATAATTGTAAAAACTACTATAAAAGGTTTTGGAGATATGAAATCAACCTGTTATATATCAATATCCTTTTATTAGCACCATGTAATATAATCAATGCTGTATCATTTTGATAAATATTCTCCAGTAGGTGAAAATATCCTAGGTCTTTAGTCACAAAGCTTTAATCATTGCGTAAATGCTTGTACAATAAAATGCTTTTTTCAAAATCCATAAATCCAAAGCAAAGGGCAATTTATAGTTATTAGTCTTTTCTAAAATTTCTTTCAATAATTGGAGATGATCAAGGGTTCTAAAGTTATATTGTTTTTTTTTTTTTGGTTAGTTTGAATCCCAAGTATATTGCAGATGAATTGTAATTATTTTTGTAAAGATTTTTTACAGAATTTATAGAATATTGATAGATGTGTAATTCATAATATCTTCTTTACCACTGTTCTTAAATATTATTTTTACTACCTTTAATTAATCATCTGGTACATTTTTGTTATTTATATATTTAGTATATACTTTTGCCAACACTTTTTTTATTTTTCACTTGCTTCCTTTAAGATATGATTAATAATTTTATTATTTCCTGGAACTTTTCATTTCTTCATAGGTCTAATTGCATGACTCACATCTTCATTTAAAATGTTTGGCAATTCAGAAGATGTACTGAGGTGGTTATTTTGCTTTCTTATTCTTATTACTATTCTTTGTAAAACTCTTCCACACATTTCTATCTTTTCTTCTTATTGCTGCAATGTTTTTTTCAATACTAGTATGTTGTTTTATACTTCTATAAATTTTATTGTGTTCTATAGTTTCTTTGCCAACTCACATTTATATTTTCTTAGTGATAATGCTTTTTTATATTATATTATAGTACTCCAGATATTTATTTCTTCTTAATGAATTATTTTTAAATATATACATATATTTTTTTTCCTTTATTTTTTTTTAATAAATTATTTTTAAATATATTCGTTTTCTTTCCTTCATTCAGATTTTTGTCTCAAGTAAAGATTTACTGTTGCACTTCGTATAAGACTATCAATTATTTTCTTATTGATCCCAATATTTGAATCATTTTCAAAGTCTGACAATATTTAAAAATGTTTAGAAAGTTTTAATTTAAATTGAATATAATATTTCTGAAGATTAGGAATATCAAGTGTGCCTTTTTAAATAATTTTTATCTTTCAAATTTTAAACTAACAAGTATCTTAGATCTATCTTATATATTATCACATCTTCTATTGCAGGGATGGCCAAACTTTTAGATGTTGGAAGTGACTTTTTTGATATAAGTATACCTGAGGATGACTATGTTTTTTTCAAGGCTTTGAACCAGAAACCAGAATTTTTTTTTTTGCCGGAACCAGACAGGAAAAAAATAAGAGTTTGAAGTCCTGTTTTTTTTTAAAATCTCACTGGGGAGTATTTACTAGATAGATGAAGTGTTTTAAAATATTTCCCAACTTCTTTGTTTTAAAATCAGTTAATCAAAATCCTTGTTTCTCCAGGACAAGTTATTTTCATTTGTCCTTGGGAAAATGGCAATTAAATATTTCTAAGAATTTTAGCTCTAGCTTACACAAAAATAATTTAATTCTTTTCAACTTTTTCCATCGTGTATTTATTTTTGAGATCAACAATAACAACAGGTGCTATTTTAAATTTAACTATTTTTAAATGAGAATAATTTTGAATTTTTTCTTTTTTAATTATTTTTTATATTCTAATCAGCTCTGAATTTATCACTATAATTTATCTATGTTCACATCAGTTTCAACCAGAGACCTTGCACTTAACTGGTCAACTGCAGTCAATGTTTTGGCCACCCTTGCTCTATTGGATATATAAAGAACATTATAATTCTGAAATATATAATTTTGTTAGTCAAAGAATGATCAAATTCCATTGTATTTCCATTTCAATGCTTCCATGTCTATTACCATTTAGCATTTTTGAGAAAGAATTCATAATGTACAGTTCTTCCCTTTCCCACATTCCACAAACCTGCTACCTCTTGTATTTTTGGCACTGTAGTCAAATTAATTTCCAGCAATTTCATCTTTCAGTTACTTTCCAATTCTAATGTTAAGCCCATGATTGCTTTAAAATATTTGGAATAATCAAAAGCATTTTGTACATCTTTATAAATATCCTCTATATCTTCATTATTATGAGTTGAGGCATAAAACTGAATTATCTGCATTTGGAATCTTCCAGTAAGTTGAATAACTAATCTTGCCTCTTTGTCTTATATACCATTAATGTCTCCAATGTTGTTCTTCCATTTTTAATTTACAATAAATCCTAATCCACTTGTGCTTCCAACTATAGTAAAATACATGTTTTCATTTTCAAATCAATTAACTCTACATTTTCTTTTCTTTTGTATTATATAGTTTTTCCATTTCATGTAATTTTTCTTCATTTGAAAATGATATGAAGTTGTAAACAATTAAATTATTTGCAACTGCAGATTACTTTAACGTGTGAAAAAATACATGAATTAGAAAAATTGTATTATATAAAATGGAATGTTGTTGGATTTTACGAAGGTAAAGGGACAATTGATTTGGAAATGTGGGTGTGTAAATGGAGTGTATGGATAGCCTTATTGTGGCTATCCCGCAATGGAAGTCAAACTCATTTTGATGAATGCCTAGTTAGAGACCGAAAGTAATAAAATTTCATAACAAAAACATTAATGTGAACTCTGGTGAAATTATAGAAGGGGGGGGGATAGCTGCATTAGGACTACAGTGATAAGGCTCTTGGAATGGAAAATGACTACAAGATTTTGCAATAATAAAGGATCTCAAGTTTCAGATATACACATTGTAGAGTGATCTTTTCTTTATTGAAAAATAAATGAAATCATTTCAACTTAACAATGAGTATATATCAAAAAATGGCCAAAAAATTAATTGTCCAGTACATGTTCATGTAACTGTATTTCAGGAGACTCGTCATTCTTGTGATAATGCATGTCTTCTTAAAATTTATGGATTTACATAGATTATTGATAGAATGCATTCTAAATATAATTTGATCACTTTTATTTCAAACTATCTTATTAAACAAATGACTTCCATTGAAGATAGTTCAAATAATAATGCAATCACAATTTATATAGATAATTTTTATGTATTCAGTATTTACAAATTCATAATATATACTTGCTCTACCCTTCCATTGTGATCTTTCTATATATTTTGTATTTTTAGATTTCTATTCTTATGGAAATTCTTGGAAATATATACATCGGGATTAAGGCAGTTTTCATCTTTTAGAATAAATGACTTTACTATACAATGTCAAGCAAGGAGAAGAATTCCATTTATGAAAACAGGAAACAGAAATAACACATGATTTATGTTTTGTGTTTAACAAAAATGATTTGCCATTTCCTGTTAAACTACTGCTATTGGATAAACCCCCCCCCCCCGACAACATAAATTAAATCTAATTATTCTTGGAAATCCACATTTCTATGATTAAAAATTATAGCTTTTTAAAATGAAATTTAGGTCTAACAATTTTTTAATAACAGCTGCCAGAGAGACCATCTCTCATGGATACCAAAATCAATTTATTCCAGGTTGGAACAAAACTATAAGTAATCATTATAACTAAATTTTGTCTATCAATGATCTGGAAATGACTGACAAACTTATAAAATCATTCTATGATGGCAGAAAATCAAAATAAAGAGAGACCATAGGAAAACAAAACGATACAAGGTTGACTCACAAGACCTGATCAGTGTTATAAAACTTGATTGATGAAAAACTATTTTTAGAATGATTATTGTTATTGTTAATGAAATTTCAAATTTTCTATGCTGTACTTCCAATCCTAAGACTGATAGAATGAGAAAAGGTATTGTTAGCACAAAATTGCAAACTTCTCTTTCACAGTATTCTTCTAATATCAATCTGATAAAACCTAAAGATGGATATTGAATTGGAACTTTCCCTTAATTCTCTTAAGGCAAAGGAGACCCAGAAACAGATAGTATACTTCCAGAGTTTTTTTTAAATGTAGGATCTAAAGATAAAACATATTTGTCAAACTATTTAGTAATATCGTACATATAGGAACTATTTCAAAAAATTAGCATAAAAGCAAAAGTCTAGCAGTCTTAAAATCAAATAAACCTACCAGTGATTCAAAAAATTATTTCTCAATATCATTATTCTGTGTTCCCTACAAGCTTTTTAAAGGTTCATATTAACAGGAACTTTGCTAATAATTGAAAATCATATACCCATAGATTTATCTTTAACAATTTAAATGAAAAAAGCTTTCAAAGTATATTAAAAAACTCATGCAATCAATTTTAATTTATAATTCTGTTTACAAAAATGGTTTTCTTCTAAAAATTTCTAAAAATTCTTAAATGCATAAAAACAATTAATTTACTTGACTAAATGCTCTCTATTTGCAAAATTCAAATATTATTTTTTAAATATTTTTAATTTGTAAATTTAACTTTATAAACTGAATTTTATTATTTACTAAGGCAATAAACCTAAAGCATATGCCATTGAAAATGTGAAGGTAGGGACCTCTACAGGTCTTAGCCACAAGCTTACACATTGGAAGAAAAGAGGGGAACCCTTCTTTACTTCAACCTACTTTCTATATAAATAGGTGAAGCTGAAGCGATTATATCTGAGAGCATTAAATAAATTTATATTTGAATTTTAGTATAGAATAAAGGTTAAATCAAAGGTTTAAAATTTCCAAAACCTGGAGCTAACAATAGAAAATGCTAAAAGTTACAATATTAAAAACCTTTTTTGCTGAAGGTCTTAATTAAACTTGTTTTGTGAATCTGTTTTCTTTTTATATATAACCATTAGAAACTAGTCAACACTTAGACAATCCCAATATAGAGAACAATCAGCAATCTCAAACTGTTGTCAAGGCAATATCCTTTTAACAATATACATATGTATATCAAAAACAATCTATTTTATTTTTATATTTTCACAAATTTTATTTACTGTTTGTTAGTACTCTGATATCTTGGTCAGATTATCAATACAGATGGAAACATAATGAATGAAATTAATCATAGAATTAAACTTGGTTGGAGTGCTTTTGGTAAAAATAACTTGATATTAAAAGGAAATATGCCTATGTGTTTGAAAAAAAAAAGGTTTTTAATAAATGTGTTTTACCAGTTCTTACTTAAGGATCTGAGACTTGGAAATTTAATAGAAGAGCAATACAGAGACTTCAAATCACTCAAAGAAGTATGGAGAGATACATGTTAAGAATAACAAGAAGAGATTGAAAATGCAATATATGGGTAAGAGAACAAACAGGTGTTACTGAACTTCTTGAAAAAATTTAAAGACTGAAGTGACGTTGGGATGGACATATTGCTGAAGAGATGATAATAGATGGACAATTGAAATCTTAAACCAGATTCCAAGAGATTATAAAAGACCAGAAAGTGACCACATGTGAGATGGATGGATGAAATAAAGTGTGCAGAGGTGATGTTGGAGAAGATGATTTGAACTTGGAGAGACCTTCATCCTGCAGTGGATTGATAATGGTTGATTATGATGATGATTACTTTGATGAATATATATTTTTATTAAACCACAAGTATATAGTACTCTTCAGCACACACATAACACAGATGATTTAGGATGCATATATAAATTAAGATTATAACATAAAATTTTAAATTAATAAAAATAATATAATTATTAATACACATTGACTTAATTTTGTTGAGTATGTATTCACTAATTCATTCATTGAAATTCAAAGAACCAAGAGGGAAAAAGCTGGAGCATATTTTTATTTTTAATTAAAAAAATAATGAATATCTGATCTTTGTCACTATTAAATATGCTGTGAGAGATATTCTTTTATTCAATAACTTTTTTCTCTTTTACAAATATAATAGTGGTCTTGTTAGCAAAAAATTAGAATCTTTAATTGTTATGATGGTTTAAAATCTATATCAATTTTTATTATGTTCCAAAATTTTGTAAACTTTTTATATTAAGTTTAGAAAACATTTTATTACACAATAGAATGTATATCAAATTCATAATGGATAATAAAGATAGAATAAAATGTATATGCTTTCAACATAACCAAAAAAATATTATTAATAAATGTGATCGAGTGTGTTTTTCAAGACATTGTAAAATGTATTTACAATGTAACTTTTGCTTTTAGACTTGATTATATAGAACTCTCAGGAACAAACAAATGGCTACTCACACATCATAAAATGTATTAAATTGATTGATTTTAATGTTTTTTTTTTAAAAATTTGTTTATAATTTTGTTTGTTTGTTTACATTTTTTATTGGGTAATGTATGTGTACTGTGATAAACCATTGTTTGTGGCTTCACTGTATTATTAAATGAAAGTTCTCCAAAATGCTTTTAGATTAAATTGATTGATCTAAATACCGTAAATTAGATAAAATAATAGCTCTATGTAGCTGCAGTCATTACAACACTATAGTGAAATAATATATCTTTTAATTTGTTAAAAGTAAAAGAATATAGAAGTTCATTTCAATATTTAAACTTATCTTTCTAATTAAGTGACTACCAGGATATTTAAATTGGTGCACATTCTCAAAGTGATAACCATTCAAGTTATAAGTTACAGAAGATTTCTTCAATCATTGGATAATAAAATACACAACTTCATGTTTTTAATATAACTTATGAAGACTTTAGTTTGATAATCAAAGAGATTTTTTAAATACACTCTGTAGATAAATTTAAATTGGCAAGTATAGAAACAATTATCAGCATACTTTAAATTTAAACACCAAAATGATAAAGTTTTTGTTTTCACTAGGTGATTTAAATTAAAAATTCTATTATAAAACCATTATTGTCTCTTGATCTTTGATTTATAAAATCACCTACAAAGGGTCTAAAAATGCTGTCAGAGCTATCCTTGTTTAACAGTAGATTTCCTTTTAAATGACTGATTTATTTTTATCTAATTGTAAATTCTTTCAAGTAGAAACTGTATAATCTAAATAAAAATTGATGGACAACAACAATTTCAACCAATTTATACTCTTGTTTCATTAATTGAATCAAATGCATTAACCAAATTAATAAAAGCAATATGTGCCCAATAAATCTCTCCTTTGTTTCCAGCACTTTTTTAATATTTTTCTGGCAGCCATGACTGTGTCTATGGTGATTCTTGATTCTCTAAAACAACATGTTTCTGGTAACCATTTATCTGTGATTACAAGCAATATATTCGATTGAGTCCTTGAAAGTATTTATGATGTATTGAATAGCAATGGTAGTCTATGCTAATGATTGCAATCTTGATTATCCCTTGTATTTTTAAACATTAAATCTATATTAGGTAGCATAACTTATAAGTCTATATATTTCTTTAAAATGCCAATATATTTGAAGCTATCATATCAGCATCATAATTTAAAACTTTTCTCAGTATCTTATCAGGAGTTATAGCTCTTCAATTTTTAAAATTATAAAAAGTTGCTTTAGCTTTTCTAAATTCTAATAAAAAAAATTATAGAAGAGAATAAAAGTCTCAAGAGTGTAAGACAACATTTGGTATTGGTAGGAAACTTATTTCTGCAATAAGAAGAAAATATGAAACTATTACTAAAAATAAAGATGACATCATGAAATGGGTATATAGCAATAAAGAACAAAGAAAAGTACATCTTATAATTACTATATTTTCTGAATTGCCTAGAATTTTAAATGAATAAGTGAGATATGTAATTAAATTTATGAAGAAGGGAAAAACTTCTAGTAATGATGGAATTATAATCAATATCTTAAAAGAAGCAGGTGAATTTTTTTTGGCAAAGTTATATACCAAATGTCAAAATGATAAAAATGTATTAGATGATTGTAAAAATGCAGTAGTAATATTAATATTTAAAAAAATTATAAAGAAAATATCAGATATTACAAACCTATCAGCAAACTTTGGATTTTAACTAACCAAAAGAACAAATGAATTTAAAAGTGGTTTTAGTACAATGTATAATATTTCAGGTATTGAGAAAAGTTATAAAAAGAACAAATAAATATGGTTGTCATTATGTTTTGGATTTGTAGATTATGAAAATGCATTTGATTCTATAAGCATTTATTCAGTGATTAAAGCATTGGATCAACAAGATATAGATTCAGGCCATTGTCATAATTTGAAGAATATATATAAAATACAGCAGCAACAATTAGATTCTATAGTGATATTAAGAAGATTAACATTGAGAAAGTTATAACAGGATGACTACACATCTCCAAAACTTTTACAGCAGGTTCACAAGAACTATTTTGTGAATTAAAATGAGAAGTTAAAGGAGAAAAAGTAAATGGAGATTATTTATGTCATCTAGATTTTGCAGATGATGTAATTGTTTTGCAAATAATGCTTTAGAATTTTAGAAAATGTTGCAAGAGTTAATAGATGAAAGTAAGAATAGAATTAAAGATAAATGTTAAAAAGGCCAAAATAATGTTCAATGGATTTTATCAAAGAAAGAAAATAAAAACTGATAACAATGAGTTAGAAGAAGTTAACAACTACAAATATCTTGGTCAGATTATTACAACAGATGGAAACATAATGGATAAAATTAATCATAGAATTAAACTTGGTTGGAGTGCTTTTGCTAGGAATCATTTAATATTAACAGGAAATATGCCTAGAGTTTGAAAAGGAAGGTTTTTAATAAATATGTTACCAGTTATTATATACAGATCTAAGACATGAACATTAGACTTCAGACCATTTAAAGATGTATGGAGAGATGCATGTTAGAAGTAAAAAAAGATATTGAAAGTGAAATACATGGGTTAGAGAACAAACATGTACTAATGACATCATTGAAAGAATTAAAAGACAAGTAGAGTTGGGCTAGATACATTGGTAAAAAAATGATAATAAATGGACAATTGAAATCTTAAACTGAATTCCAGAAGATTATAAAAGGCTGAGAAAAAAGCCACATGTGAGATAGGTAGATGAAATAAAAAAATATACCATGATGTGGAGTAAAGAGTCTAGAGATTATTGGAGATGGATTAAACTTAGAGAGAGCGTCATCTGGCAGTGGAATGATAATGCTTGAAAATGATAATGATGATGATAGTAAACTCACATACAATCATACGCACACACACATATATATAACTTAAAAAATGCTTGAAAATGATAATGATGATGATAGTAAACTCACATACAATCATACACACACACACACACACACACATATATATATAATTTAAAAACGTTTTGGAAAATATTGTGTATCAATTCTTTGTTTATGACATTACTGATCGTATAACTGTTAGGTCTGCTAATTTAATGTAATATATAGTTTGTTAAATCTTGAATATGATTGTTTATCAATAATATATAATTGAAATTAAATATATTACTTGTTATAAAAAAAAAGGAAATCTAAACAACTATAATGATAAAATAAATGCTAATGTAAAATCCATATATTAGATTATAAATTAATTAATTTTGCCAATAATGTTATTGTCTATAAAATTGTGATTGTAAATAGTCTAGTTCCCATATTGACCAAGGAAGTTGTGAAGTTTCATCCCAGAGGTTTTTACTCTATGCAATTAGAACTAGAATTCTTATAAAGGTTGTACAGACCTGTTAAGATTTTGTAAGCTTTCAGGTAAATGGTAATGATTGTCTATAATTTAATAATGTGTATTTATGTAATATTATTTATTGTGTAATATTATTTATTGTGTAATAAGTTAGTCCAAGATCTTGAAACTGTCATATGATTAGTGCTTACTCTCTTAGTAATTGAATAATAAATCAATTGTTAATCATTGTCAGATGTTGAACAAAATTTATTATGATTTCTTTTGATGTGAATCTAATGGGAAGTCATTTTGCCTAGTCAAAATCTTCCTGAGAAGTCCGACTAATGAGTAGTTATCATGAATATTGAAAATTAGTGTAGTGGCAGTCAAACCTCTAACAGGATTATACAGCATAGCATATTGGCACAATACTTCAGTCAAAGATGGTGTGCTTTAGTAGTAAATTGATGTTATCTACTTAAACTTTAATTTGATGATATAAACTAGATGGATATAGTAATGTCATTTCAAACTTGTAAGCAATGTTATGACCATTTGAGATAAATGTCAGAGAATATTTGGAGAGGTACATGCTAATTAACAATGTAGTTGATTAGAAATTAAAAGTTGTGTTGTTAATGTGGATAGGAGCAAAATATTGTTAAGGTGGTTAACCTAATATGTGAACTGATAACTTCAAAAGATGTGGTATATAAATCAACCAATTGTAAAGTTAAATAAGTACTTCAACCCAATGACATTTAAACATGAAATGCATCAGTAATTTAGAAATAGACACCATGCATAAAGGAAAATATACAAGAAGCTTTGTGTAATAGTGCACATACTCACTAATGAATGCAATTGTGGTATGGAGTTAGACAATGTGCTTCTTAACTAGTTATTATGGAGGATGACTGATAGAAAGCTCAGGAGCAGATATTGAGTGATTGAATTGACATAAATTGACTATAAAAATATGTATAGCATATAGAGATATTGTTAAGAAAGTAAGAAAGTTTCAGAGCTACAGAGTTTGCAAACCCTCAAACAACTGTTAATAAAATGGATTCATCAAATATAAAAAAGATTAAGATTTTTTTGTCACTTGATCAATTAGTGAAGAATAGCATTCAAATTCAAACAATGTTAGTACTGTTGGAAAATGTATGTAGACCTAAAAATGTGAAAAAATTGCAAGAAATTTTTAGGATTACTAAGTTTTTTTCAATAACAAAGTATGTGGTGACTCCATTATGTGAGTTGCTAAGGGAGAAACAATGATGGAAGTAAAAGTCATTTAAGACAATTTTCAACAAGAGTAAAAACTTATTAGAATCAAATAGTAGTAAGCAGGAATGCTAAAAAATATGATGCTGGAGGTTATTTTTTATCAGATTTATGAGGATGACTGCTAATTGTTTATACGTCCAAAACTTTTATGCAACTAAAAAGAATTAAAGAAAGTAGATTAGAAAGCCATGGCTGTAATATGTGCCAAAAGAAAATTTTATTAGCGTATATATATATATATATGGATACTATATATATATATATATATATATATATATATATATATATATATATATATATATATATGTATATATATATATATATATATACACAGGTATGTTATAAATTTATACTAAAATATAAAATGTTGTAAATGTATTTATAAATTAGAAGCAAACTTTAGATCACCTGAATCAATGGATACTTAGGTGGATGAATATACTTAATTTATGTGACTTTGAGCATATTTACAAACAATGAAAACATATTAGCTATGTTAATTTGCTGTCTAGAATATCAGGCAGGCATGAGAAATGTAAGTTACAGCAGAAGTAAATTATGTAGAAGAAATTAACCTATGTTAAATACTGCACTTGCGGTTAATTGAGAAGATGTGATGAATTTGTAAATAGTTGAATTAGTAAGAGTGTCCTTGTCACTATTTTAATTATGCAGTATAACAGATTTAGAATGTTTATCAATATATGTATTTTAATGGCTGATCATATACTGATACTAATGGTAGGTAGAAAACAAGTTTTTAAACTACTGCATGAGAAACTCTTAAAATTGTTAAAACAAGGATCTCACAAAGCCATATGTATGAAGGCCAAATATGGGTAATAACATTGAAATGGAAATCAAGTGCTGCACATTTTATCAATCAACTGCTAGATTACCTACCAAAGAATTTAAGTCAAGCTACTGAATTATGATAATGTGTACCTTATTATGCTGGTTCATTTAAAGACTACTTTATTTTGGTAGGTGTAGATGCTTATTCGAAATGGTCAAAGTATTGAGTAATAAAACATAGTGTAACAATATATAGATAATTTTTTTCATTAATTTTAAAAAAAAAAAAAAATTTTAAAAAAAAAAAAAATGTTTTAAAAATCTATAAAAAAATGATGCAAAAAATATAAAGTTGTTTATTAATATTTTTTCTCACAAGATAAATTTTAAAAAATATTTTTTTTATATATATAAAAAAAAGTTTTTTGGAAGTTTTTTTTTTTTTTTAAAAAAAAAAAAAAAAATAATAAAATAATTTATAATATATAATATAAAAAAAAAAATATTTATTTCTTCTTTTTATTTATAAAAAAAAGTGTTTTTTTTTTTTTAAAAAACAGCCCTCCAGGCCCTTTTTTTATTAATGGGGGGGAGGGAGGAAAGTTAAAGAGAGAAATGGGGGGAAGGGGGGCCCCCCGGGGGCGGGGCCCCTCCCGAGGGGGGGGGGGGGGGGGGGGGTGTTGTTTTGGGTGTGGGGGGGGATAAAAAAAGGGGGAAATGTGGGGGGGGGGGGGGGTGGGGTGGTTTGTGGGGGGGGGGGGGGGGGGGGGGCCCCCCCTCCCTCTTTTTTTTAAAATGATTAATGATGAAAAGAGAGAGGAACGCCCCCCCCCATTTTTTTAAAAAAAGGAAAAAAAAAAAAGAACCGGCTTGTATAAAAATTTTTTTTTTTTTTTAAAATTTATTAAAAAATTTAAATGGAAAATGGTTTTTTTTTTTTTAATATATTTTTTTTTTTTTTTTTTTTTAAAATAAAATTTTTTTTTTTATTATATTTTTTTTTTTTTATTTTATTTAATTTATTTTGTGTTGGGTTGGTTGTTTTTTTTTTTTTTTTTAAATTTTTTTTGGGTGGTGTTTTTTTTAAAAGGGGGGGGGGGGGGGGTGTGGGGGGAAAAAGGGGGGGGATAGAAATGGGGTAGATAGTATATAGGTATTCAACATTCTGTTTGCATATCACAATTATCTGGAAATGTTAGTTTCTGATAATGGAATCAGATTTACATCACATCATATAGAAAGCTTTTAAATTAGCAAGGCAACATCTCAGGTTTAGACACCTCTCTGATACTCAGAGTCAAATGAACTAATCAAAAAGATAGTTTGACAACTCAAACAAATGTTAAGTTAGGAGAGCTATTAGAACATTTATAAAGCAGTAATAACTGCAATATATCAATATTTTATACTGTGTGCTACTACAAAAAAAAATAACCTGTAGAAATTCTAATGGGACAAAAACTCAGACTCCCATGTCATTGTTGGTGCTGAAGATATGAACATATAAACAATAAAATATATAATTTAATTAGAAACAGTGACAAATTGGAATAGAGAGGATGTCAAAATAATTAAGAGTGATAAATATATCTGATAATAGTAAAGTCTGAAGACAAGTAATTCACTTAAAAATGACGAAGTTAAATTGATAGTTATAGAGTCTGAGGAAGATAAATTATATTCTCCAGTAATGGAAGTCATTGCAAATCCAGTAAAAAGGAATGATTATCTCAATACATCATCTGAAGTACAAGAAATACAATCCAATAGAGAATTGACTCAAGTTGGTAAAAATAATAGTGATGAAGAGCTCCAACCTGTTACAACTGGGAGAAGGTCAAGAAATGGAATAATACTGGAGAGACTGAATGTTCATGTGCATAAATAAACATCAGGTAATTTTCTAGAGTGAAGGGATAATTGTTATGCCTGGTAGTTGAATAAAACATGTAGTATGTTAAATATTGAATGTTAGTTATTTATCTGTAATAAATGAATAAATTTATCTATTAGAAGTTATAGAAAATATTAAAAGTCTATAAACATGTCTAAGTTTAAAAATGTTCTATAGTGAAGATATTTAAATTATTTAATGACAACTGTAATTATAAAACAATTTGTGATGCAAATTTTATAAGCCAGATAAATTAATTAGTCTCCCTAAAGATGTTAAACTTTAGAGAATTGTGTATGTAAAACATCTTTCAAAAGAGACTGATCATTAAATATATAGACTTTCATTCCAATCAGATCTCTCTGTAGGCAAATAAATACATCTATGATGCTTATAAAGATCTTGCACATCTTTTATGATTTTGTAGATCTTCAGATAAATTGCAATGATTGTATATAAATTCATGATGTGTATTTATAAAATTCATTCTAAGTATTATATATATATATATATATATATATATATATATATATATATATATATATATATATATATATATATATATATATATATATATATATATATATATATATAATCATTACAATTTATCTGAAGATCTACAAAATCACAAAAGATGTGTGAGACCTATATAAGCATCCTAGATTTAATTATTTGCTTACAGAGTAGATCTTATGGATCTGAGACTTGGAAACTTAGTAGAAAAGCATGTGACTTTAAAACACTCAAATAAATACAGAGAGATGTAAGTTAGGAACAACAAGAAGAGATTGAAAATGTAATACATGGATAAGAGAATAAATAGATGATACTGACATTGTTGAAAAAATTAAAAGACTGAAGTGGAGTTGGACTGGACATGTTGCTAGAAGAAATGATAATAGATGGATAATTGAAATCTGAAACTGAATTCCAAGGAATTATAAAATACCTAGAAAGAGACCATTTGTGAGATAATATGGCTGAAATAAAAAAGTGTGCATGGGTGATGTGGAGAAGAGAAACTAGAGATTGGAAAAGATGGATTGAACTTGAAGAGACCTTCATCCTGCAGTGAATTGATAATAATTGATAATGGTGATGATCATTTATAAAATATTACTTATTGTATAATATACTTGATTGAGCTTTTGAAATGCTTAAAGTTTATTTCCTTAGCAGTTGCATAATAAATCATTTGTTATTTGTTTTTAGTTGTTGAACCATGTTAATTATGATTTCTTATGAAGTGTTTTCATCTGGCAGTCACTTATTTGAGCCTACATTTTTCTGGGAAGTCCAACCAATAACAAGCTGCAATCATGGATATTGCCATAACATACTTTTTTTTTTTACTAAATTAAGGTTTTGGGTGATGAGTTCAAGTCATTACAATAAATACCATTTATTAACATAGTAAATGCATGAATAAAAATTTTCAGATTCTTATTATTTTGACTAAAACATCAAACCTATCTTTAAGGTTTTGTACAGCTTAGTTATTAATGTGACAATTAATTCAAATTAGTGGCTTCATTTCTCAAAGCTTTCTGATTTTAAGATATCAATGTCCTATAATTTTTTTTGCCAAATATCAGAGAATTAACATTTGTATTTGAATCATAATACTGTATTAAATTTATTATACTATAATTCTTCATTGAAATTTAAAAGTAATATTTTAGATAGTATAATATTGATTAATTCAAATTACTGTAGCGATTTTTCAACACCATCCAATCTACAAATATCAACATAAACTACCTTACAGTGACAAAATTTAATTTGCTTTTGACAGCTTTTCTATATTCAGTAATAAACAACTTAGTATTACTTCACTTATAGTTCGTAATCTATATATTGCACTTGAAACACACATCCGTGAGGCTACATTAAAAGTTTATATTTGCTTATTGCTTTCGAGAACTTCATCCTCCCATATTCATAGCTTGTAATAATAATGTTTGTTGTTAGCTTGTCTAATAGAGATGTATGCAAATATATGCAAATCACTTAGACCACTGAGTTTTCGAAATAGAGAAGCAAGCATATCTCCTATTGATGGAATTGGGATCTTCTGCTATAAAGCAAGCCTTCTTTATCTTGTACTTGGTGTCATTGCACTCAGTGCAAAACATTTTAGTCATAGTAGGTTTGAATATGTGGCCTATGGACCTTTGATATTTTAAAAATATTGACCTACTTTCAGATTTGATTCTTACCCTATTATATAAGTATTAATGTTGCGATATTCTGGTAGCATTTGTTTCCCCATAATATACCACACTGCAGCCATTATGAGTCATGTAAGTTTGTAAACAATCTGAGAGGTTTGGTCAGGTGTGATCTTGTCTTTTGAATTATTGATTAGTCTATTAGTGGCAAGTGGTGTATGAAAGCTTAAATTGAAATCTGTTGAGAGTACTTAATGATTTTTTAGCCGAGGTAGCTATATATGGTAAAAGCATATATGGTTTATCCTCTTTGGCTGGGTTGGTTCTTAGCTTGTTATAAAATTGTTTGACTTTCCTGTTAATGGCTCCATGTTTAAATCCAATGTTCATCAGATCTTTTAGATAATGAGTTAAATTGTTTTTTCTGTCTGATTCGAAGTTATAGCAGTGATGGCTTCTAAACAGGAATGCTGCCAAGCCTTCCAATTTATGTGCTCTTGTAGACTTCAAATTCAGGTGGGCATAGCCTTGTATTTCAAGTGGCTTAATGATAATGTAGTAGTAGAGTTGCATTGTGACTCTTTGCACTTGTATATCCAAGTATCTCACTTTTTGCTTTTCATTCTCTTACACCCCATTCAGTATTAACTTTGTGTGTGCCTGGAGTTCACCCTGAATTCTTACAGTTATGTTTTCTGGTGCAGCTACAAAGAAATCATCTACATAATTTAAATAATGAACAGTATTTTTCTCTAAGACTAAGCAAAAACAAGAGATTTTTAAAATTCTTAAATAAAATTATCTCCCAAAATATATATAATTAGCTTTCCAAATTATTTATCAAAGACCAATATAAAAATTCCACTCACAGTGTTTTTTTTATTTTAAAAACCCTAGTTTAATAAATTGAAATGTAAAATTTTCAACTACATTTACTTTATTTACTGAGGACAATGCAAATAAAGATATTTTTGATATTTATTTTAATCAATTCTCTGGAGTTAGTAAAAAGAGTTAGCGTAGAGAGAATACTTTTCCCAAGCATTAGAGAAACTATTTTTACTCTTTTCACTCTTTGGTTTCTTAAATACCATTTTTGTTCTAAATCCAACCTAAAAAAAAAATGGCAATCACATTTCTACAATAAAATAAATAAAATTAAAATGCATGATCAAATTCTTCCACCTCCAGAAATATATACAGCCACAAGGAGCCTAAATAATCTTACCTACACCACTGTAACCATTGGTTATTAAAAATAAGATATGATCTTTTTTTAATACCAAATACTTTTATTAACTATATAGTTTTTTTATTTTCAAAATTCATATATAATTAATCAGAAACCCAATCCACCATTAAATTTACGATAAAACTAGTTTAAATATAATAGCACAACTCATATCAATGTAATTTTTTAAATCTGATATAACACAAGCACATAGACATTTTTCCTAATATTATATTTTTGCTATTAAGGCTTTGACTATACTAAATTGCAAAGTCTACTAATATATGGAATCACTGAATTTAGTTCAGGCCCATATAGTTTCTTTAGTTAAAGAGCTGAATTTAAAGACATGTAGGTGTCTGAAGATTTAGATCTTTTTCTTAATATTTAAGAATTAGATAAATGCTTGTCTTGAGTTAGTAATTTGAATCTATTGTCCTAGCTCCTCACTGATGAGAGCCATAGTTCGAAACCGGTCTGGGGATGGGAATCATCATAGATAAAGATTTCAGGTACTTTTTCTTGTTGCATTTATCATTAAAAAATAAATAAATAAACTTGTTTAGAGGTATTAGCAGGTTCTTTATATATTACATATTGATAATGCAAGCTATATAAGTCATGTGACATGTGACTAATTTTTACTAATATTATATTTTTGCTATTAGGACTTTGTCTATATTAAATTGCAAAGCCTACTAATATATAGAATCACTGAATTTAATTCAGGCCCATATAGTTTCTTTGGTTCTTGTCTTATAGATAAAGACGTCGTTCGATGGCACTGTTTTCACGCTAAAACTATAAAATATGATCATTCCCAGGCTGTTAATTATAATCATTTTGATGTGTTTTTTGTAATGTAAAAATAAAAACAAAAGAAAATCGTCTTTTTTAAATATTATTTAATTTTAAATATTATTTTTTATTAACGTATACAAATTAAATGATAATAATAAATGTAAAATAAAATAAATTACAATTTGATTCGTGTTTTTTAGTTTGCTTTATTAGAAAAATCAATTTTCTATCGAAGATTTTTTTACTGGGGTTATGGCTTTTTTTTCTTGTTGTTTAAAAACTCATAATTGGAATAAAAAGTAAAATTTCTTAGTCTTCCTTTTACATTTTATTTCTATAGAGAAACAGATATTATTGTGTTATCGCTATTTTTTACTTTTTTAGTCTTTGTTTTAAATTTTTTTTTTTTTTACAGACAAACAAATATTACCACTATTTTTTATTTCAAATAGAATGACAACAAAAAGTAAAAGTTGTTACGGTTAGGTTTAGGGTTAGTTTTAGGGTTAGGTTTAGGGTTAGTTTTAGGATTAGGTTTATGGTTAGTTTTAGGGTTAGGTTTAGGGTTAGTTTTAGGGTTAGATTTAGGATTAGTTTTAGGGTTAGATTTAGGGTTAGTTTTAGGGTTAGATTTACATTTAGTGTTCTGTTGTTTGTAATGCTAAAAGAAGAAATATCAAAATCATATTTTTGTAAATATTTTTTTTAGTAACATCTATAAAATAAATGACAACAATAAACATAAACTATATTCAACAAAGTATAACCGTAGTTGGAGAAAAGAAAGAAAGTAAAACTTTTTTAAACAACAACAAAAATGTCTTCTTTACTTATTAATCATGTTTATAATATATGCTTTTTATGAACTTTACAAAAAAAACGTGCATAATTGTACTTTTCTTACTGGATATTTTTGTGTTACCGCTTTTTTTTACTTCAAAAATATACACACGGTAGAATCTTGTTTGTCTCATGGACTGTTATAAACAGTACATTACTTGACGTGTTACCTAATTCCAACTCACTTTACATGTATATCTTGTCAACATTTTCCCAATTAAAACTTCAACAGAGTACAGTGTAAAAAGTCTGATAATTATTACTTTACAAAATCTGAACATTTCAATACTTTAAAATAAAAAAAGATCTAATGAAAACAACATTTCCATCCAATTAAAAAAAACATACCCTCTCACCAAGCCGTAACCATTTTATAAACTGTGCGAATTTGGAAAATGTATTTGCTGTGATGCAACACAACATGCTGTACTGTGATGCGACATAGTGGCCTGCAATCTGTAGTACAACAAAAAAGAAAATGCGGGTTCGAACATGTTGGCTGTGGAAATGGCATTTTTATGTGTTTTAACACAAAAACGGTGCCATAAAGTGGTGTCTTTAGCTATAAGACTAGTACCGTTTCTTTAGTTAAAGAGCTGAATTTGAAGACATGTAGGTGTCTGAAGATTTAGATCTTTTTTTTAATATTTAATATTTAGATATATATGCAATATCAATTCCCTCAACACAAAGTAAAGTATAATGTAAATATAAACTACATAATGACATACTTCAACAATAAAGTTTATGTTAAAGGTAGAGTTAGCAGTAAAAAAATGTTTTCTATTTTAGCTATTCAGCCTTTAGTTATATATATATATATATATATATATATATATATATATATATATATATATATATATATATATATATATATATATATATATATATATATATATATATATATATATATAATTAATACTTTATTATCATTAATATTTTTTCTTATTTGCTATTATCATTATTTTACATTTTTTAATAGTTATTCTATACTTGTATAATTTGTTCATTGTGCATTCTGCGATTGGCTTAATACTTTGGTTATTGATAATAAATAAATAAATTAAAAATTATTATTTATATATTAAAAATTTAATACATATCCAGAATGACCTATTATGTTTGGTTTTTTAGGCTCTCAATAACATATTCTTTATTGTCAATGAGTTCACCAATACCATTGCTTGTTATTCTTTTTTTCTTTTACCATAAAACTTTTATGAACATTAAAGACTCTTATTATGAACTAGATTTTCTAATATGATCTAAATAAAACCATTTACAGCAGTTTTTTTTTATGTTTTAAGTAAAATTTAGCTGCTGTCTGGCTGAGAACCTACCTAGTCATTTTTTTTTTTACAAGTCACAATACTTTCAAAATTTTCCAACAACTGCACAGTTTAAAAAATATCAAGATCTATTTCTTCTTTATCAGAATATAACCTTGAAATCAGAGGAAAGTGATAAAAATATCATTGCTTGAACAATTATGACTATTAAGTTCAAAGATATGTGGTTATATTTACAGATTATTTCCAGATTTTATAGCAATCTATTCACTCAATCATAGACTATTTTATTGCTGATGAAAGAACCAAGAAGATAAAAACTATTACTTCTATTTTTCATTATTTTTTAAAAAAATATTGTCAATATCATTATAATTTTTGTTTTTCAAATTAAACTGTAATACCATCTTTCCATTTAGTTTATTAACTTTTCTAATAAATGACCTTAAGTTTTTCTTATTTTCATCAATTCTATAAATATGGAATCATCAAGATATCTAAGATTGTTAATTTCTTTAATTCTGAATCCATGTCTTTATGCAACTTACCTTTTTTTATTACATATAAAAATACAATTTTAGTAAATTATAGTATTCATGTGTTATAGTCAAATGCTAAAATCATTAAATTTACAAAATGTTATTAGTTATTTTGATGTTCTCATATTTTATTTCCAACTTTGATGATCAAGTCACTCATCACTAGAAACATATATTGCCTGTAATTTTTGTCAGTCTGGCTAAACCTTATCATAAATGGTTTTTTTCATTTATTTGAATTGCTTACCATAGACTTCCTGATATGGAATGAGTAGTAGACAATATATTTTGTGAGTCAGGAAAGAATAATCAGTTTTACTTACTTCAGTTATTCTTAAAATGTTAATATTTAAGACATTTATTTTTATTTTTATTATTAAGTTTTTTTATGGATCAAATTGTATATATTTCAAATCAAAAAAATAAAACTTAAATCAATAATAGAGTGTTCTATGATCATCAAAAGAGTGTATTAGTCTCATACAGCAAGCATTGTTTTTCATACTTCATGCTTTTGGACTACCAGTAATATCTCATGAGCCTTGTGGTTAATTATTTGCCTAATATGAGCTATCTATCACATTGAAAAAAGTATGACATAGATAGCGATTTTTCATTTTTCTTCAACAATAAGTTTTTTATTGTGTTGTATTTTCTTAGTATATAAATGTAGCCATGAACTATGCTGTATTTAATTACATAACTTCACTTATATGCTAACAAACAAAAACATTAAAATTCACAAATTTTTAAGATATTTGAAAAACCATTTTATCTTCTCTGGAGATCACATTAAAAACAAAATCAAATAAAATTTGTAAATAAATTACTTAATATGCCAGTGTACGTTTTTCCATCTTGGATCAGTATAGATGATTATGTCTACTTTAGTTTATGTTAAAAGTACATATATTTTTACTCTTACTTTATTATTTTTTCTGAATTTGATATGTAATATTTTGTATAGTAAAATATTTTCTGAGTATAATATTAAAAGTTTTACAAAATTTTAAACATAAAAAGTTAATACTGACTTAAAAGATCAAAATAATTAGAGGTATTCTAATTTCTTGAAAACAAGAAGACCATTACTATGTTTCCATAAGAAAAAAGTTTTACTGAAAAAAAACATTACCTAGAGCAGAGGTGTCCAACAAGGCAATCACGATCCACTTGTCAATTCCAAAGCCATTTTTGGTCGATCGCAGGCCAATCTGGCAAGAGCTGTCGGGTAACGAGTGAAACAAATTAAGTCAAGATTTTCAAGTTTTTTTGTTATTTTTGTTTTTGTTCTAATTTTTTTTTTAAATTTTAGATAGGTGAATTCCACTAAGTTGTATTATCGTTGAAAATAATATTTTTAATTTTGATTTAATGTAGATAATTTAAATTAATAAATATTGCTAATAATTAATTACTCATGTTGCTTTAATTCCACTGGACATGAGTTTTTTGGCCCGTTAAATAATTGTTATTTTTTACTAGGTAGACATATAAAAATAGTATGTATTTCACACCTCCCTCCACTTAGACTACACCCATGACAGCAAATCGATCACCTATGACAACAAGTCGATCGCAACACATTTTAAAAATAAAAAGTAGATCTTATAAACACAAAAGTTGGTGACCCCTGACCTAGAGTATATTAAGTAGTGATGAAAGTCAGATATTTTGCCATTTATTTATTTTTTCATGTGTCATAGCATCGGCCGAGAAGCGAACCCTCTAACCCGGGACAACTGCTTGTAAAGCAGCGGTGCTGACTTCTCGACCACCAATGTTTGACTCCATTTATTTATTTTAAAATAAAAAATATAGTAGTTACTTTTTTCTTTTTTACTTATTCTTATTGCTTCAGTTAACATACACACAATAAAATATATGAAAATGTATTATCTTACTTTATTGTTAATAATTATATTATTATTTTTTAAAAAATTTGTTTACAATAGACTTAACTTATATATGCATACTATATATGTAAAAAGTATCACATTATATATATATATGTGTGTGTGTGTGTGTGTGCATGTTGAAAAGTACTATACACTTCAGGTTTAATAAACAATATGATTTCTAATCTAATCAATGTTTATCAACAAAGCAATAACTATTATATGCTATATATGATCTACTGGTTGCTTGCTATATATGTTCATCCATGAGGAGGGGAGCTTGTAACAAAATATAGCACAATTCATGACTCCACTTTTATATATCTTCTGATTAACAACTAAAGTTTTTTATAATAGATAAATTAATTCCGAATAAAATACAATATGAATTAGAGACATTCTGGTGCTATTTATTATCTGATATTTGAAATGTTTACATTTTGACAACATAAATAAAAATTAGAACAATAGGATAATCAATCAAGTTTAATTATTAAAATGTTCCAATCTTTTCATATTTTAGACAGTTTTTTGCTAGTTCTTTTTGCTATTACAATTTTTCTGTATACTTTCTATTCACATTGACTATTATTGTCTATGATGAATATAATAGTCAATTTATTTATACTTTAAAACTTGTGATAATTCTAATTTGAGGAAATTGACTATAATTGTGGTTTGAATTTTTATGAGATTTATTTCAAAACTAAACTAGTAGCTTTATTTTGATGATTGTTCCATATTTGTCAACTGCTCTTCACAGCAGCCAGCATACCTCAAATTATTTATATGGTTTCTTTCCTGTCACAATCTCATCATTTAGCCTTTAAAAATATTGCACATGACAATCTCACTGTAGGTAGACATTAAAAAGCATGAAGGAAAGTGTATATTCTTATTTAAACATCTTTTGGATGAGTTTTGGTGTGACAAAAGTTAAAGTATCACACAGAACCTTTTCCATTTTATTTCATCAAAAGTTTGACTGTTCAGCAGTTATTTGCAGAATAATGAATAATTCTAGATGTTCATTAATTATATTGGGTATTACTTTACTAGCATGTCACTAGATGGAGCTTACCATAGCTCTAATGAAACTTTATTTTTATACATACTGAAAAGGAAATAATTCAAAATCTCTATCATTAAGTCCCTACCTCCAGACCAATTGGTTTCGAACTTATGGCTCACCTGAGTGGAGGGCTGGGACTCTAGAAATTAGATCCAAAATACTAACTCAAAAGTCAGCACTTATAAAACACGTTTCTATAAATTTGAAAGTCTGAACTTTTCAGACACATAAATGTCTCAAATCCAGCTTTGCAAAACAAATAGTTATATGGGTCTGAATTCAGCTCAGTTTCATCATATAGTAATAGCCTCTGCAATATAGCATTGCAAAATCCATCAAAGGCATACTTACAATAATTAATAACTCAAGTCATAAATTTCGTTTATGAAATTTATGACTTGTTTTATTAATTCTTACTAGCATGTGAAATCAATTGTGTTTCTTTTCTTATGTAGCAGGATAAAGATTGAATGACACTTATCTTGGTTTCTTCGTTCGTAGAGATAAATACTGCGTATATTTATTTATTAAAATATTAATATTGTTTTTTTTAAAACACTTTTTTATTTATTTCTAAATTCTTTTTATTCAAATTATATTAAAATTGAAAAAGGGCTACGATAGTTACTACATGGATGTATTTTTTTTTTCTTATTAATGAAAATATTTTACAATTTCAAATAAAAAACAGTTTTAAATTTACATTCAAGAAAGAAAAAATAATAAGAGAATTCATTCAAGTAAAATTTAATTAGCAAAAAATGATATTTTTTAGAAAAACAATATTTAATTTTCAATACAAATAAAAAACAAAATTTTAACAGAAAAACAAATTGTTAACAACATAAATTATTGATTTATTTATATGTTTTAAAATATTCAAATTACCGTATAAATAGAACAATTAAAAAGATTTAAATATTTAATACTTTCAATTTTATATTTTAAAATCATTAATTACAGTAATGAATTATTGCTACAAAAACTTGATACCAAATTATTAATATAGAACATCTTGATTTTTTTCAATAAAAGACTTTCCCGGGTTTTTTAAATCGAAAATACGCTTCTAGATCAGGTCACGTGAAGAGTTTATTATGTTGTACATGCTTTTTTTTTCTAGTCAGCATCCATTTGGTAGGTTCATTTATTACTTGAATGGATTATCCTTTTGATTATCATAGTTTAAGGAGTAGATTAATGGAATCTAAAGTTCAGTCTGTGAACAGACTTAATATATAACTCCAGATGTTTGAACTTAATATGAACTCCTGGTAACAAACTATTAGATGACTTTTTATTATATTTTTCTCTGTTCGTTTCATTTTTATAAATTATTTACAAAAATATTAAGTAAAAATAATATTGATTTAAGAAAATTTCTAATCTCTTTTTGCTATTAATATCCTGAGTAGTTTAGTTATGATATAGAGTAGTAGAATCTGGTGCTTAATATCCATGAAGTAGGTGTGTTATTTTTAGTGCTCAAAATTCTTATGAATTTTCTAGCAGTAGACACATTCAGTTATTTTTATAATTAATGGTTGGCTGTACAAGGTGACTGTTCATATAATTTTCTTAAACCTACAGAAGATAGGAGCCACAATTGTGAGTGGTATGTAACTACAACATATTTTTTTATGTAAGTCTTTTTTAAAATTATATAAAATTTATTCCTCAAATTATTTGAATCCGAGGTTAAAAATGTTTTAAAATTTTCAAAATCTGCACAGAAATTATATATTATAATTTTTCAATTTTCATCAAAATTAGTAATAGTTATTGGAAATGCCATGATCAGAGATTGAGTAGCATAGTCTGGAATTCAAGATATGTGGATCATGGCCACAGATGTGTTACTTCCAAAAAAGCATTCAATTATTTGTATATTTATAATATGGGATGTCAAATCTCAAAATTTTGTTTAAAATTGTAGTAATTGTTATATGTCATTAACTTGTTTGTGTAGAATATTATAATAATATTAAAGATGACAAATTTCATAGTTTTTAAGATTTTTTTTTATTGTTTATTCAAAGCTTAACTTGATAGCATTAATGTTTTTATACATTCAATTCCTATAATTAAAACAGTTATCATTTCTATTGATGCATTCATGAATTAATGAAAAAGTTGAGTTGTAAAACAAAATCAAATGCAAATGTAATTAAAAGGGGTATGAACTCAGACTTTCAAGCTTTCTACAGCTATCCACTCCATCTTATACAAACCAATACACATGCCCACATGTGTGGGAGATGATGATCTGGATCAATTGATATATATATATATATATATATATATATATATATTGATTACAATATATATATATATATTGGAGATCATTTACCTTTTTCACATTATGTGATTATGTATATCAATTGTCTAAGTTGAAGTGAATATCTGTAGAGAGTTTGGAAGTCTGAGTTCAAATTCCTTTTAATTACATTAAGTTCAGTATAGACAATATACATGTATTTAAATATTACAATTGAAAATGTGTTTATCCATATTCTATAAAAATAACCATAATATGTATTAATTTTCAATTGTCAGTGACATATAAAACATTAAAAATATGCATTTTTGTGCAATAAATATTATTTAAATTTGCTCTTTCTTTAATTAATAATCATTTTAAAGCAACAAGTTCAAGAATATTTTAATAAAAATTCAAAGTAATGAATGTTTGTATGATCAAAAAGAATATGTTTATGAATACATTACATTATCTAAAATATGATTTATTACTTAATTTTTATTTAATATTTTATTAGTAAAGAAATTCCAAAACAGCACCTCTTATCATAACAAATATATACATTCATGTCTCAAAAATAAATGAAAGTTTTATTTTTAATTTTAAACTTTGATTACTTAATAAAATATATTAAAAATAAATTTTATATTTAAAACAAAGGCAAAACTTTCCATATAGTAGTGTCACTTGATGCAAGCCAGAGTAATCAATGGATGCAAAAAGGTTTGTGCATAAAATCCCTATCTAGTGCTTACTCATTGAATATCCTAGTTTTTAACTTGTGGCTTTCATTAGTGAGAAGCCTTGGATCTGAGAGCACTGCATCTAGATCTTAGAATCTAATGCAACCCTACATCCATTAATTGCTCTGGCTTATACCGAGTGGCACTACTCTATGGAGAGTTTTGGCTCTGTGTTAAACAGCTTGTGGAAGCATAAAAAATGGTGATCATGTGATGTTTAGTGGTTTAAATGAGATGTGTAGATTATGCTAATTAATTACATATTTTTTACATGTTTTATTTTTATTTAAATCTCTTCATACTTTTAAAATGTTTGATGGATTTTAAGATTCACAGTGAAATAAAAACAACAAAATTAAGCACATAATTATATAAAAAGATGAGCATGATAATTGGAATTGCCAAGATTAATATAAAAATATTTCTGTGGTACAATTTTCACTACAATACTCTATTCACATTTAATACTTTGTGGAGAGATGTAATTATACAGATATGACCAAAGACACATGAAAAAGTTGCATGATCATCAAGATGCACATTCTGTGCTGAATCAACACTTATTTGTTAGTTCAAATCACAATCCTCACACATATCATTATCATTGTTCTATATATATATATATATATATATATATATATAATCCTCACACATATCATTATCATTGTTCTATATATATATATATATATATATATCAATTAGACTGTAGTCTAATTGATATGATTAAACTTATTGCCTTCACAACTTTGACACAAACCACTTAATAAATATATACTAATAATTTTTATTGGTCCCTATCTTGTATGAGAGTGGTGTAATGTTGCAGAAATATTATTCATTAATTGGATAATATCTAGTCTAATGAATGATTAATAAAAATTATTAATATATATATTCATCAAGTAGTTTGTCTCAATGTTGTGAGGATGATAAGTTTGAGAGTTATTAATTAAGCTGTAGTAATTGGCTACCTATATATACTGAACAATAATAAAGATATGTGTAAGAGATTGTGATCTGGGACAACTGATGAGTGCTGATTCAGCATAAAATTGGAAATCATACATCTTTTTCACAAATCTTTAGGCATGTTTATGATTACACTCCTTCACAAGGTATTAAAAGTGGGTAAAAACCAGTCTCTATCTTGCATGAGTAGTGTAGTGAAAATTACACTACAGAACTATTATTTATTAAGTGGGTAGTGTCTAGTCTAATGAATAACTAATAAAATTATTAATGTTGACTACAATATTATACGAATTAATCACTTATTACATTTGATAAAATATTTAAAATTACTAATAAAAATGCAATTGTACTGTGCTTATTAAAAAATTACTTTATGTAGATGTTTTATTTTAATTCTGAATAAGGAATTTTCGAATTTCAGTCTGATTAAACTTTTCAAGTTATTCTTAAGTTTTAGTTTATTATGACTTTTAGATTTATTATATATCTAAACAATTTAATATACAAATAATCATTTATTAATTATAAAAATCAAATGATTAAATTTTGTTATGATTCTTAATCCTTTGTTTACATTCTTATTATCATTTCTCTCTTCGAGTTCTAATCCATAGCAATTATTTATTTGACGTTTATGATAATTATAAATTATTATAAAAAATAAAACAGGCTAATATTTAGTATTGAGCTTAATTGCTTTGTTAACAATAGTAATCAACAGTAATTAAGAGCTTTTTATGTAAAATAAGTTTAAATAGATATGAAATATTAAAGAAAATCAATTATTATCACAAAATTACTTCCCTATTACACAACAACTATCTATTTTTTAAAAAATCCTTTTTGAAAGTCATTAGTTTGTTGCATAGTAGAAAAAAAACTTATGTAACGTTACAAATATTATTTAATATTAAAGTAATTTTTCTGAGTTTTTAAACAAAACATGGCAATTTCAACCACTATCAACCCATTGCAAGACAAAGAGTTTTCACCAAATTTAATGTAATTTTTCTAATTCATAGCCCCTATTTTTTATATTTCATCCATTCATTTCACTTGTTGCCATTTCTAGTTCTTTATAATATTTTTGGATCTAATTTAAGATCTCACATATCATTCTATTATGATTTCATCTAGTAATATGTCCAGTCCAGCTCCATTTAAGTCTCTAAAATTTTTCAATATATCAACTTTGTTTTCTCATTCAGATATTTCTTTTTTGTTTTATTCATCTTTTTCTCAACATATATCTTTTCATACATAGTTGTTTTGCTTCAAGTCTCATAGCTCTTCTGTTAAAAATTCTATGAAAGGCATTCCATTCAAGTTTGATACTATTGCTATTTATATTAATAATCTAACAAAGGTATTTATAATTGATAACTTTTTCTAATTCATGATTATCAATATTTGTATTCTCCTTTTGAAAAAATCCAAATGTTACTATACTTTTTTCAGGATTTGTCTTTAGTCTTACTTTTTTACTTTCATCTGATATTTCTTGCAATATTTTGGGAAACTTAGTCTAAAACATTATTTGCCCAGTTAACCACATTGCTTGCAAGTATAAATGTCTTATTCCTTAATTAATTTTTCATTCTAATTTATAAAACCTTTTTCTAAAATTATTGTAAAAAGTTTTGAAGATATGGAATTCTCCTGTGATATATTCTTATCAATGTAACTTTTTATTATCTGCATGCCATTGTGATATTCTTCAGACTACAACATCCTGTGTCAGATTTAATCATTTCATATAGAAACACATATCTCTTCATAATCTATAAATACAAAACATAAATATCACATGATCACTATTTCTTATGCTTGCTCTTAACTGTTATTAAAACAGATAAAACTCTCTATACATATTGCCACTCAGTACAAGCCAGAGTAATCAATGGATACCAGAAGACTTGTGCATAAAATCCCCAAAGCACCAAAATGTATAGGTACTGAATTGAGTTCAGAGCTATATGAATATATAAGCTGATGAGCTTGGACTAAAAATATTATAGTGTTTTTAATTTAAGTCTCATAGTTTTGTCGTTACATAGAGATAAAAGGTAGCTTGCTGGAGGGTTGCATTAGTTCCTAAGATCTAGGTGCAGTGCTCTCAGATCCAAGGCTACTCACTGATGAAGGCCACAAGCCAGAAACTAGTCTTGGGATATTGGATGAGTAGACACTAGATGGGCATTTTATGCACAAGCCTTCTGGCATCCATTTATTACTTTGGCTTGCACTGAGTGGCAATATGTATAGCGAGTTTTGCCTGTTTTAAATACAAAATATAATAGAAATGCAAATTCATTGTTTTTTTAATAACTTTTCTTAATATTTGGATATGATAAATTGTGCTAAAACTGTTTTTAAAGTAAGCTTTTTTTTTTTTTTTGGTTGGTTTGAATTAAAGTTTGATTTGTAATTATTTTGTGAAGGCTTTGTATAGAACTGATAGGTCTGTACTTTTTAATTTCTTTTTTATTATCTTTTTTAAATATAAATAATTCTTCTGACATATCTTTATTATTTAATTTGTAATATAATTTTGATAACACTTTTTCTATTTCTTCACGTACTTTTTTACGATGTCAATTATGATTACATCACTTCCTGGAGCTTTCTTTTTATTTTAAATGCTGAAAATTCAGACGATACAACAGTTATTTATTTATTTATTTTTTTGTCATTTATTGCAATATAATTCATTAAATAACTTTTCTGCACAATTCATGATATCATTCCTCATTTTAGTAAAAGTTCCTTCTTTTCTTCTTATCTGCAATAATCTTTCTTCCAATACAAAGCTCTTATTTTATACTTCTGAAATGTTTATTCCTTTCTACAACTTTCATTGCTAATTTATAGTTATATTTATTTATATCATTGTTAACTTTTTTGTACTATTTTAAGAATTTCAGATATTTATAATATTTTTAAATATTTATTTTTTATAGTGATTTTCTGTTTGTTTGCATCAGTTTTTTTTAATTTTATTTCTTAGTAGAGTATCAGCTATTTTCTTATTGATTTCATGTAAGTTTGAATTATCTTTAAAGTTTGTCAATAATTTAAAATGATTAGAAAGTTCTAATTTAAATTTATTGGGGTGCTTCTGAAAGTTATGAATATCAATTGCTAATACTGTCTTCATTTTAATAGTTTTTATTTCTCTAAGTTTGCAATAACATCTATCTCATATCTCACTAATAAATGATCAGTTTTTTACATCGTCGAAGCTATTAAGAATGTTTTATTTTTCAATTACATATTTTTTTAAAATCAAAACACAATCCAATTTTGCTATACCTTCACTTGGATGTTTCCATCAAAATGTACAATTTATTATTTTTCTGAAAATTCTACAAGTCTGTGATACTTATTATTTATATAAATTCAACATTCCTTTTCTTTTTAAAACTTGTTTTTATTCCAACTATAATTTTCTTTATCCTTCCAATACAACGTTTCAACTACATTCTGTAGTCATTATCAAGTTTCCTTAAAAAATAATAATAATAATAAAATAAATAAATAAAAATAAAAAACAAAAATAATAACACAAATAAATAAAATATTAATACATTCCAAATATATAACATTCAATTAAAACCATAATATTATTATAATCTACAAATACAATTATTTACCTCCTTCCCTATCTTTAATTATTTCTTTTAAATTACCTTTATAAATTAATACTCTTCTTATATAAATTTATTATCTTTTCTCTAAATCTTTACCCATTAACATTCTTTTTATAATCCCCCCCCCTTTTATTTTTATTTTTATATATTATTCCTATATTATCTTACTTTTTATCTCTATTTATTAGCATTCTATTTAATACTGGTTTATACTGATCTATATATACTTCCTCTTTTTTTATTCTCTCTTTAACATTTGTAACGCATTCCAATGGCCTTATATCAAAATTTTCATGCTTAAATTCCTTTTTATGAATATATATAGCAGATTTTTTATCATATAAATGCTGCCTTAATCTAGTTTTTAATTTATTCTTACTTGTTCCTATATAAGTCATATTTATATTACTTTTATCACAATCCATACATTTAATTACATATACTGAATTTATACATTCTAAAATATCAATTTTATCATAATCATTTATTAACTCACCCAAACATTGTTTCCTTTTATAAACAGGGCAAATTAATGTATTATATCTCCTATTAAAATACCTAAAAAAAATTTTAATTTTAAAAAATAAATATCTTGATACCCTAAATCCTATATAAATTATTTTATTTTCTCCATTTTTATTCAATTTAATCTTTCTTTTTATATTTTCAATATTATAATTAGATGTCAATGGAATGGATGGCTGAAGAGTTGTGGGGTGGAATGGATTGAAGCCTGTTCATTAAAGTATGAAGATTCACTATCTTAATGTAAGCTGAGAACTGGTTATATATATGTGTGGAGATGATAATCTGGACCAACTGATGAGTGCTAGTTTAGCACAAAATACATATATTGGCAATTATTTATCTTTATGACATGTGTGTGATCAAGTGTGTTAGCAGTATGAGATAGCATGGATAGTTGAGGGTCATGTGAAAGTCTAAGTTCAAACCTCCTATATATTACATATTGAAGTGCAGGTATGAAAAAAGCCTGTACTGTAGAAAAATTCATAAATTTGATATTGTTTTAATGTAAAGATTTTTGTGAATTTAACACTTTTACTTCTAATGGATTAATATAATAAATAGATCAATGACAATTTTTTTTAAAATATCATTAATATGATTTATACACATACATACACATTTAATGCATATAAAATGTAAATATTTTATCAAAAACAAATGATTTATTTTCTATCTAAAGTAAAAAAAAACATTTTTATTAAAAGTTGCAAAATAAAATTAAAATAATTTATAAAAACTGATATAAATCATAAGTTTGAAACAACAAACATGTTCAGACCGTAATAAAATTTGTTTTAATATAAAGACAAAATTCTAATTAAAAATTATATAGCTAATAAATTCAATGTAGACTAATGTGTATTTATATTTGTTCTTTTCTAATTGGCCATCAATTTTTATACTTATTAACATTCTTTTTACTTTATACTAAACTCATAGTAATTGTACACATAGTAATTGGAGAACTCTGATCTATCAGAAAAATGAAAGCATTAAAAATATCTTAGCTTTTATAATTACCTGTTGACTCATGCAGATAATTTCTGAATTTAAAAGTCAACTGTTTAACATAGTTGGAGAAAGAAAAGTCATATTTTAAAATTAGTTATGGGCTTTGAATTTCTTTGTGTAGTATTCACCCTGAAATTTTGTCAAATGATCTATATGCACTAGTGCTTTCAAATGCTTTCATTTTCTATTGTTAAACCTACTGACTTCATTTCTTTTTAATTTAATTTTAAAAATTAAAACATTCTAGAAAATCATATTTGAACTTTGCAAATATTGAAAAAAAAGAGTTGTAATAAGAACAAATTGTGTGAAATGTCCTTCCTGCATTTACTAATTACTAATGCTTGAACTACTGTCTGGAGAGTGGGGAGTTTGCTATCATTCAATGATCTGGAAGAAAATAGTCTTCAGAAAATCAATTAAATCTTAATTATTTTAAATTTATTTGTAAAACCAAATAAATAAATGTAATATATGATAAATTTGTCAACTGGTTTAAAATCTTAAAATTGGTTTATAATTTTTAGAATATTTTAAAAAAAGTCAACACGGTGTTGATTTTGACAGGTGAGCAATGAGTGTCATATTGGAATAGTCATGTTACTCTGTAATTTTTTTTTTTATAATATTATGGTCAAAACTATTAACTTCTATTTTTAGATGAATTATATACAAATAAAATCATAGGGTATTTTTATATTCCTTTTGGTTTAAATAATTATTAAACAATTATCATGTAAAAGTAATCATAAATATTTATAAACTAGTAAAAAAATTACATATTTTTATATCCAAAAATTTTCTCGAAATAATTTCAAATGCTATGGAAACCAGATTACAAAGAATTAAATCTGTCAATGCCTTGAAGGCCATCATTTTTTTTTGCTTAAGAATGGGTTAAAAACACTTCAATGTTTACTTAACTGACTGGAAAAATTGACCTCTTCAGCTTTTTTTAAAATTAATTACTAGACTGTAGTTTTAATATTTTAAAAATAAAATTAATATTAGTTAAGATAATAGTATAAGATTAAACTAAAGCAACATAACTAGCAAGCTATTTCTGAAGTAAACAAGCCATCCAAATTAATGAAATTGATAATCAAAAAGCTAGAGTTTGATTTTATTTCAATTTTTAATCACTAAATCTGTAATTGAAGCATTAGATCAGGTTTTTAGTAATGGGTGTGATATTGTCCAATTGGACAATCTGATATCCACATATTTTTGTAAGTTTATTTTACACAATGTCAAAAGAATAGCAATAGATTACCATTTCATTACATAATTTTTTATTCTCTTTAATATGAACTATAATTACTTATATTGTGAATATTTATCATATGTTCGAATATTTTACTTTGGCTAATGCACATAAATGTTTGTGTCATAAAATGAATGTGCACTTATTCAAAAAAATACAAATCTGATATAAAGTTGTTACAATATTATAAATTATACGATGATTGCATTATGTAGCAACGGGAATAATTAACTTCAAGTTCAAAGTGTCATATATTAAATGCAACACCCTCTAATGTCAAAGTATTCTCCATTGTAGATGAAATATCATTTAATCTATAATCCACATTAAATTATATATATATAATAAAAACACAGAATTACTTCTATAAAAAAGCTTTAATATTTCAACCAGCAGACTGGTTTTCATCAGAAAGCAAAATGGCTACTTACAGAAATTAAGTGCTAAAATATTACAGTTATATATATATATATATATATATATATATATATAACTGTAATATTTTATGTATTGCATATATATATATATATATATATATATGCAATACATAAGCCTCCAATAAAATATTCTTATTTACAATAAATACTTATACACATGATCTGATAGGCAATAAACTTTTGGTAAAGATGATAAATAAAAAAAACTTAGTTCAGGCATTGAAATCAGTAAATTAAATAATTTCACATCAAGAACTTAGAAAAAGTTAAGAAAAGATTTTAAGCCAACATTTAAAAATGAGTATATATCTATTGAAATACATTTATTTTTTACCACTCATATGCCACATACTGTAAACTTTAGTATGTAATAGATGTCAAATGATAGTGCTTATTAAATCCCTATCTTGCTCTATCTTATACAATGTCATCATATTAGTTTTAAGTTTATGGCTTTGAATAATAAATGGAATAGTGGTAGCAAAAGAAGTAAACTAGTATCATGTGATTAAACAGGCAAAAACTCTCCATATAGTAGTGCCACTTTGTGCTAATCAGAGTAATCAATGGCTGCCAGAGGCTTGTGCATAAAATTCCTATCTAGATCCTAAAATCTAGGTGCAGTGCTCTCAGATCCAAAGCTCCTCACTCATGAAGGCCACAAGCCAGAAACTAGTCTGGGGATATTGGATGAGTAGGCACTAGATAGGAATTTTATGCACAAGCCTTCTAGCATCCATTGATTATTCTGATTAGCACAAGGTGGCACTACTATACGGAGAGTTTTTGCCTGTTTACTAACAGTTATGTGCGAGCTTGAGATGGTGATCATGTGACGTTTAGTGGTTTATCATGTGATTAAATTAGTAATTTGATTTTTATTCTGTTACCCAATCTATATCTATCAATACACATTAAAAAAGATAGGTGTAAACATTTTTAAAAAAATATTGACTGCAGGATAGTACCCTTTTCAACCATCATCTATATCATTATATATTTATTTGTCAACCAGTATGTCCTAGTTTTGGTAAAAATATATTCTACTACAACATCTCAAGGTTCTTCCTATATTGAAATACATCATAGAATGTTTTACATAGTGAAGGTACAAATACTAACATTCCTATTTGTTCTGAATGGATTAGCACAGTGATAAAGAAAAGTCTTTTGATCAGTTTTGGGTTTGGGACTTCTGATGCTCAAACTTCTTATAAAAAATCATTTGATTATCATATGTCCTTATATGATTAGATACTTTCAACCTTAAAAGTCTTTTTCAAATATTAATATCACAGAAAGTAAATATTAGATTACTGCTGACACTTTGAATACAAAAAAAAAAAAACAGATAAATATTAATAAATACATTTTAAATTAAATATAAAAACAGGAATTATTTCATTTAAGATATTCTGTGAATATCATTGTAATGTTCCCTCTTTATACTTGTATGAATAAAGCTAGCATTTGTTGTTGCAGTGTCGGATATTAAAAATAATGAACTTTCTGAAGAGGGATGTAATTCAAACTGATATTAGAAGCATACCAAATGCAAACAAATTTTTATTTATAATAACCAAGAAATAACACAAGGTAGCAGTCATTACTTTTCAAATATAAAATATTAATAAATATAGCACTTTCAAATTAAATGTAAGACAATAGAAATATGCTCAATGCAAGAATAAATGATCACTTTATTGATGGAGGCATTCTAAAAAAGAGAGGACATTACTATGATATTAATGGAAAATGGAAAAAAAAATTATTTATTCCATTGTTATTCATATATATAGAATAAAGAAACAACATCAACACTTGCAAAACTTTCCATACAGTAGTGCCATCCTGTGCAAGCCAGAGTAATCGATGTATGCAAGAATGCTTGTGCAAAAACTCCCTATTTAATATCTATTCATACAATATTCCAAACTAGTTCCTAGCTTACACTTTCAAGTGAGGAGATTTGGATCGGTGTGGCATTACTGAATGGAGAGTTTTGCCTCTGTTTTAACAGCTTGTGTAAGCATAAGAAACTATGACGGTCAAACATTCAATATAATTTAATTGTCTGCAAGGTTGTAACATATATATAAATTAAATAATCCAAGACTGAAATAAACAATTAACGATAATTATATTTTAATTTATCTAACCAACTTTCATATTCATTGAGACCCTTTGAAGATATTTAGTTATAGAAATCACATGAATAATTAATTATATCCGCTCCATCTACTGAACATTATTTACATTAAATTGTACTTTACATCATATAGTCGTAGATTATAATCAAATAAAGTTTATTAAATTTATTTATTTGATTATAATGTATGAGTATATGATATCTAAAGTACAATTTAATGTAAATAATGTTCAGTAGATGGAATGGATATAATTAATTAGTCATGTGATTTGTATAATTAAATATCTTGGGAAATCTCAATGGATATGAAAGCTGGTTAGATAAATATTAAAATATAATTATCATTAATTGTTTATTTCAGTCTTATTTAGATTGATTATTTAATTTTAAGCATAAAAAATGGGGATCATGTGATGCTTAGTGGTTGAAATATCACTGTAAATAAAATGAAATGATATCAAATTTTCAAAATTCTGACTAGTATTTTTATATTAGTTTACCCATTGCTACATTGATATAAACTACAAACAATCTCTGTAGAACTCATGTTTTAGACTTAACCACTTTTGATTTGCTGTCACATAGCTACTCATTTCTGTAGAAAATGAATAAAATGAAAGTTGTAGACATCATTTAAAGATTTAATTTGTTTTATATTATTTACAGTTTTACTATTTATTTATTACATACTTAGATATTGATTTAATCATGAAAGATTGTCTGAAAAAAGGGGTTTATATAACTCTGCCCTGTGTGTGTGTTTGAATCTTGGTCAGTGTTGGTATCACTTAATTAAATAAAACCACTAAATTAAAGATTCAAACTTTAATAGAAATGAAGTAGCTAGGTTGATGTGGGATTGGTCTTCTCTTGTACGGCACTTGAATAACGATTGTTGAGTCCACATCACGTGTCTTGCAGAGATTGGTGTGTTTGTTTCATCAATACAACAAAAGATACAGTATTATACACATTGTAGACAGCACTTTTAAGAATTGATATTGCTTTAGTTTGTTTCGTAAATATGTTATTGATTTAATGTCTTAATTAGCAGTTACTTAAATTATATAAATTATTAAAAATGCGAAAACTTTTGTCTTTTATTTTCATATTAATATTTGCTTAAAAACAGTTTACTAGTAGCGTCTAAACATCTGCCATTCAATTATAATCCTTTTAACACAGCTTGACATTTGAAATCACTAACTGTTTTAGTTTCTTTAAGAAAGAAGCAAAAATGATTTTTTCCTCTTTTTTTTTTTAATTTCAGAGATGTCAGTTGTTTTTATATTTTAAAAAAATATATATTGAAAGAATAAAAACATTTTCTTTCGAATTCTATATAAAATAAAAAAAAATAAAAATTGCTAGCAGATTACAAAGCACATTCACTTTAATGACTTGATAAATAAAATTATTCACTGTGGCAAAATTTGTTTTTGCAAAGATATTGTAAATAACAACATTTAAAACATTAGTTCATTAAACTTTTTTTTTTTTTGCATTTTCCACACATTTCACATAAACACAGACACGTATATAAATGTATTGCAAATACTAAGAGTTTACAAAATATATTGTAAAAATACAGTTGATTATTTTCATTAAAATGTTCAAATTTGATTATTTTACTGGTTATATTATTTTAACAAACATTAAAAGGAACATATGTTCAGTGCACATTTATAAATTGAAATTAAAAATAAGACTTTATTTTTGGATTACGTTGTACTATCTTTTAAAATATCAAATTATATTTTAAAAAAAATACGTAACTATTTTTTATGCAGCATAGAATTCTAAAACTAACATTTTATTGCATTATTGGAAATAAATTTTTGTTAGAGATTTAAGTTGAGATTTAAATATAAATCAACCGCATTTATTTAAATGAGTTTAACCAACAAAGCTCTGGTTTGTTTAGAGACAATTAAATAATCATTGTATCTCACATTTAACGTTCTGAGTAAATTTATTAGATTTTCAAATAATTTGCCATGTTATTGAGAATTGTGGTTTATTAATAGAAACATGTTCAGCAAGAAATTACTTGATTTTTCATCAAATATGTTATTTAAACATTCTAAAATTTCTATAGAGAACATAAATAAATAACATATTACATATTTATGTTATGTTTAATTAAATAACCATTTCCATGTTTAAATGTTTATTTGAAAGCAAGTTTACTTAAAATGAATTTTATTAAGCTTTGATTTGTTTATTAACATTAACCAATATACAGAAGTATTTAGTTAAATTACTATGAAACTTGCTTTCAAACTTTGAGATCACATTGGAAAGTTGAAAGTGAACATAAATAAAAATTATGTTATGTTCATTGTGTCTTATTCAATTTCCTGTGCTGTCGATAACAGATTTATTGACAGAAGCAAGTATCCAGCAAGGTAGTTGATTTTTTAAAATCTTTGTAATAACCAGGTGATTATTTTTTTATACATTTGTGGCAAGGGTTACATTACTGAAAGGTTGGTAATTATTATTTTACTTTTATTAAATACAGTTGCTCTCAAAAAATGTCATTAAGATTTATAAAAAAATTTTTTTACCTACAAAAACATTCGAAATGTATTTATATGTATAACATTATTTTAAAAGAGTTTTTATTTGTTTTCAGTTTTGAATACAATAATGTATTTTTAATTTAAGTATTAATCATCATCATAAGCATGTATTGAGGAGAACTGTTATTTTTAAAGATACCTAAAAACTTATCCATTTCTAAAATAAAATATATCTAGTGTAAAGATTTTTTATTGGTTTAACCAAAAGACTGTTTCTTACGAAGCTCCTCGTAGACATCTGACATCACTCTAACTCTGCCAGTTCTTATGCTAAAATATTCGTTTTACAGGTATTGAATAGATTTTTAAAAGTTCTGTAAGATGGTGACCTCTTCCGATTTATTTTACAAGTAAAAAATAAAAAAAAACGCATTTAAACCTAAACAAAGAAAGAACATGAGTTTTGATTGGTTCTTAGCATGCTCTCAGCTGAAAAAGACATTCTGATTGGCTGGAAAGAACAAAGAAACCGCCTGATCAAAGAAAATAAAGAAAAACGCTGAGATTTTCATTTCGAATATGATTTTAAAGTACTATAAAAGAATATTTTGAGAAATTACAAATTATTTTCGAGAGAATACTAAAAAAACAAAATTATTTTCAAAAAATATTGAAGATTTATGTAAAAATATTTAAGATTTAGTAAAAAGAAATATTTACTTTTCTATAACGTAAAAGTCGACCTTTTTGTTTATATTATAGCTTTTATGTTGCCGAAATTGAATATTTTAGAATAAATAAATAGCAATTTATTTTTGAAAGAACTTTCGTTCTCTTCATAACCTGAAAAATTAGTAATATACTTTTTATAAACGTATCTGAGTTGAATTTAATATTATAGGCGAATATGTTTTAACAATAGGCTTTGTCTTCAGTTTGTGAGTTGGCCAATTAAAAGATTTGATTTTTACCTCATACAACCAATAATATAATTAGCGGTTAAAAGGTTAAGTGATCAGTTATTTATTTCTTATTTATTTGCTTATTTGTAGTTTAGTTTTTATATTTTTGCTTCCATCACTATTATATCTATATTCAGAAAATGTAAATAAAGCAAATTTGTTTTTTAATAAATATAATGTAAAACTAAAATACATTATATATAAATATGATACAGCATCTTTTAGAAAGTTAATTTATTTTTCTTTAAAATGACTCTAAATGATTCTAATTAGTTTTTCCATAAAAATAATATATTTATTTTTAAAAAATTTTTTTTACAAAATAAGACAAAGTCCAAGTATAAAATTTTAGAATGAATTGATAGATGCTTGCAGAGTAAATAGAATATTAGTAATTAAATTATTTAAATTTTATTTTAGTTATACTGTAATGAATTATCTTAATAATTTACTTTACAGAAAGTAAAATCTTTCTTATAAAAATGAAATTAAGCCTATCAGTAGTATATAAAAAATTGATCATATATATATGGTCAATTAAATATTTTCATAGAATAGAAATGAGATGACATCCATGTAAATAGAAATAACTTTTAGTTCTTGGTGTTGCTAAGAAATGATCAATTATTATTAATTTACAATTCTAGAGACTTCAACAATTGTAATAAATGAAATTTATATATATAATTGATATGCATAGATAAATGTATGTGCTATGATTAATTATAAGTTTATTTAAAAAAATGATTTAAAACAAAATATTTCTTTTATTAACATTTATAATGGTATTTTATAAGCATAATGTGCAAATGACATTAGCTTAGAAAATGTAATTAAAATTCTTATAAACAGATTGATTAATTAAGGAGATAAGTATTTGATGTGATTTAGTCTGGTAATCCTTTTCAAAGATAAAATTTTAAATGTAATGGTTGGACAAATAAGCAGTGGTCCAAAATGAAGTTTAAGTGTTATCTATCACCAATAGATACATGGATTGAAACAATAGATGATGTATCTGATTTTGCTAAGCTAACTCCAGGAACTGCAAATGGTGAGAAAATATACTTTGATAGTTGTTGCTCATGGTAGAACTATTATTAAATTACAGCAGAATCATTATTGTTATTGATTAGTCTTTGATTATAATTTCATTATATTTATTGTTCTTGGTTGAGAAAATCATACAGGAGTAGAGAAGCCACATCAGTTTCACTCTTGCCAGACAGCAGAGTGCAGTCCAAAGGTACATAGAGAAGTATAGAAAGGAGTGTCATCTAATGTAGAAACAGTGTTGGATCCATTATATGCCTAAACTTCGAGTGTCTACTGCCATGGGGAGAAACCAGCCATCAAACAGCAATTAAATCATCCAATACTGCCTGATTAAAACATACAGCAGCCATAGTTATAGTTGAACAAAGTTCACTAAAAGTATACCAATATTGAAATCCAATCTTGAACTCTTAGTGATGAAAGAAAATAGGCATGAACTTTACAAATATTTTTTTATAAATCTCAATTATTAACCTTAATATTTATCTCCATAATGCTTAAAGTATTTTTATAAACAAAAGATTGCTATTTTGCATTATTCAGGCAGCATAAATTTAAAAGAATAATATTTTTTTAATAAAAAAGCAATTAGCCTATTATCACAATCTCTGGTTATGCTTATAAAGATTTAGTATTTTAAAACCAGTCTTTTCCACTATCTGAAAATATAAAACAGACTGCATAGATAGAATAAATTGATTGTTTATTATCTTTCAATAGTTTATAGTTTTAAGCAAACTATCCTTCAGTTTTGAGGAAAAATAATTTGGGTGTAATGATATAAGTTAACTGCTGTAACTTTATTTTGGCTGTTTTGTTTAGGTATGAAATTCATTTATATGTGTTTTAATTATTCATAAATGATTGTGACACCATTGAGATCGCTGGTCACTTGCAGTCATTATCTACCTTAGAGCAATGGCATATGGTAGATGGATATTCCTGTCATACATATACATGACTTGGATAATATCACTATATGCAAATTCGTATCATATAGTATTCTTATATTTATTTATTCATAAATAATATAATGCAAATCTTATTTTTTGGCATTTTATATTTGCACATATAGCATTTAGTTAATTACCTATATTACAACCTGAAAGTATTTATAGTAGTTTGGTTTTTAAAAAAGTTAATGAATTCTATGTATCTTCAAACTGTAGGTTTATTAAATATTAAAATTGTAATAATAAATAATTGTGATTGGTGGTCTGTGTAGAAAGTTTATCTCTGTTTAGAAACAATTAAGAATGTTTTATAACCTATTATACAAAATGTGATATGGTAAATCTAATTATTGAATACATAAATAAGTAATCATACTAGCTTGTTTAAAAATTAATAGGGTAGTCAATTTATGATATTGTGTGTGTGTTATAAAAATGTATATACATGAATAAATTGTAGTGTCTCATTACCTTTAACATTTGTTATTATTTTGCAATCAATAATTTAATTAGAAGGTAAGAGTCTCATGTATCTAGCTGATCTTAGCATGCTATAAAAAGAAAATGTTGTTTATTCTGGAACATCAGAAGTGGCACCAATGAGTAGCTGAGCTATAAATACGAATCCCTGGGATTGAAAGCCCAAATTTTAATTATATATTGATTTAAAAAAAAAAGAGAAACTACTTGGAAAACTTTAATAATGTAAAAATAATAGTAAATTTCATTTTTATTTGACAGGTTAAAATAAAGAAAGGAAAGAAATTTTAAGTAGTATAAGTTCATTTTAAATTATATTTAGAAAAGTAATTATTGGTTGCAAAAATATATTTAATGGAAAAAAAGTTTTGCCTTGACAATTTATTGCTAATAGTGGGGAAAAAGTATATACATATAACACAATACAGAAAAAAAATCAGAATTAAAACCTATTCTTTTTTTATGTTGCACTTCAAGTATACAATAATCAATAACATGTTTAAAAAATACATATATACAAGCAACAAAGATTACAAATTATAACATTATCATAGAAAAGCCTTTTCCGGCAAATTATGTGTTTTTTTTTTTTTTAAATCGTGGTATGAAGGGCAAAAAACATAATTTGCCGAAAAGGTTTTTCTGTAATAATTTTATAATTTGTAATCTTTATTGCTTGTATATATGTATTTTTTAAACATATTATTGACAATATTATAACACAATGTGTAATAAAAATTATTTTGTTTAATGGTTGGAATTTAATATTGGAAGTAAATAAATAAATAAATAAATAAAGTAAACATATATATGCAGCATCCCTTAATACACACACACACACACACACACACACATATATATATATACATACAAGAACCTTTCAACTATCCACACTATCTCATACCACTGATACACATGACCACACACACACGAATAATCACCAATATTCGTATTTCGTGCTGAACCAGTACTCATCAGTTGGTTCCGATTATCAACCCTCACACACATATATGATCAGTGCTCAGTTTATATTAAGATAGCAAATCTTCATACTTTAATGGACAGGCTTCAATCTACTCCAACCTCCAACTCTTCAGCCATCCATACCATTGAAAATCTGATGACGGAAAGCCCAAATTCCTTACTGACGCCAATATTGTTGTTATGCCCATGTTGATATCAAGTCACTCTGACCCCTCATGTATAGGACTGTATCCATTTAAATACATAGAAGAGAAATGGGCAGGATGCAGGTTTATATTTACAATTAAGCTTCAGGTATATGAAGAGTGCCTGTATTTCAAATATATATATACACAAAACCATTTTTGTTTTATAATTGGACACTCAGTAAGTTTAAAGTAGGCAATACCATCAAAAGACATAACAAAAATGGATGGCAAATAGATGACTTTTGTGTGGAACCAGTGTGCACTCATATAAAGCATAGTGGAGTGAAGTAGATAATTAAAGATAAATAAGTAATAATCAAGAATTAGACTTGAAAGCAGAATTTTGAATTTATTGTATAGAATAGAGATTTTTTTGTTGTTATGTATTTTCTTGTATTGTATAAAATGGAAGCTGAGGAACAAATACTTGAGGAAGTAACCTGGAAGAAAATAGTTCCATTACTTTTAAAAATCGCCAAGTCATTGATAGACCAGACAAGCCCATAAAAAATGCAAATTCTTTTCAATATTTTCATGGGATGGTCGGCAGTCAATGATGCAAATTATTAAACAAGATATGAACATTTTTTTTACTGAGATTAGACAGAAGATGGAAAAAATGGTACAGAGATTAAAGCAAAAATTCAATCAAAATCAATAAAATGAAAGAGATAAAGTAGGAATTAATGGATAGGATAGATAAAATGTAAAATGCAATAGATGTATTTAAGAAAAAAGTAGGACAAAATAAAGTAGAACAAGAAATAAAGGTAGTAAAAGAAAATGTTATAGTGAAAAGATTATAAGAGTGATAGGATAAGAGCCACAAAAAGGATAAAAGCACAAAAAGTGATGTAGTTGAAAAAATATTATAGAGGAAAGAAAAATAGAAAGTGAACAAGTAGATAAACAGAAAGACATGTTATATAAAACAAAGAGTATACAAATAATATAAGAAAAACAGGATAGGTACTATCTATACCAGATTATGAAATTAAATTTCAGGCTGACCTGGAAAGGAATGGTGATCTTGCAGCTAAAAAAGTTTATTATATACAAGGGGAAACAGCATGCAGATTTCATCATCTATTATATTAACTATGTCCACATGATCAAAGAGCCAAATAATTTTAGTGAAATGCTGTATAACATGATGTTAATCTTGAAGATTGTGTGATGACCAAATTAGAAAATTTTGTAAATACATTCCCACAGCATTGTCTAAGTCAGTAGTAAATTATATGAAACTGAGGGAGAGCTGCTTCATAATGTCACAAATGTGGATAGTAAATTATAAGTATAGTTTTATCCAGTTAGATAAAAACATAACTTATCATGAAATATTTAGGTCTTCTTAAAAAGACATCATATTACAGAAGTGGATAAAAGTCTGAATATATTAATAATATGCAACCAAATAAGAATATCTAAAAAAAGAAAGAACTATCAGATAGAACCAATTAATTGTGGAAATATTAATAACCAAGACACAAATGGAACTTGGAAGAAAATGTCAAAATCAAATGAACCAGAATGTCATGATTGAAATTTTTTTTTTTTTTTTATAGATTATAGATTTTTGTTTGTATACTAATTTTTGTATATGCATTCTTTTACTAATCAAGTAAATTCATTATTATTATTATTATTATTTTGGTGGACTGTACTTAAATGAAGTAATATTTGTATATGCTTCATGTCTGTAATTTAAAAATTAGAAGTTTATTTTAAAAGTAAAGATTTTCAACAATTGTAATAAATGAAAATTATATATGTAATTTATATTTCCAGATAAATGTATATGTTATAATTAATTATAAGTTTATTTTACAAAAGTAATTTAAAGCTAAATATTTCTTTTATTAACATTTATAAAAGTTTATAATTATAAAGTAGAATGGCATTATCTTAGAAAATGTAATTAAAATTCTTATAAACAGATCAATTAATTAAGGAGATAGCTATTTTATGTAATTTAGTCTGATAATCCCTTTCAAAGATAAAATTTTAAATGTCATGATTGGACAAATAAGCAATAGACCAAAATGAATTTTAAGAATTATCTATCACCAGTAGATAAATCCATGGATTAAAATGACAGACATTGGATCTGACTTTGCTGATAAGTCAACTCTTGGAACTACAAATAGTGATTATAATATACTTGATTATACTTTGATGATTGATAATTGCTTATTGCTGAACTATTATTGATTACAGCTGAATAATTATTGTTGCTGATTAGTTTTTGATTGTGATTTCATTATATTTACTGTGCTTGGTATTGAGAAAATTATGCAGGAGTAGAGAAGTTATATTTATTTCACTTTTGTCAATGGACAGAGCATGGGCTGAAGATCTCCATAGAGAAATATGGAAATGAGGCATCAGATAATGTAGAAACAGCATTGTGTCCATTATATGCCTAAAGTTTGAGTGTCTATTGCCATGATAAAAAAACATCCATAAATCAACAATTAAATTATCATCCAATACTGCCTGGTTAAAGCATACAGAAGCTATAGTTATAGTTGAACAAAGATCACTAAAAGTATACCAATATTTTAAATCTGAACTCAAACTCGTAGTGATGAAAGGAAGTGGGTATAAACTTTAAAAATATTTTATTATAAATCTTTATTACTAACATTAAATATTTATGTCCATATCTGGAAAGTATTTTTATAAATAACGATTATTATTGACTTTGAAAATCTGTTTATAAACTAATATAACAAGAGATTGCTACTTGCATTATTTAATTAAGCCATAATTCAGGTGGCATAAATTTAAAGGAAGAATAATTTTTTATAAAAGCAATTATCTTATTATCACAATCTCTGGTCATGCTTATAAAGACTTAACATTTTAAAAATCAGTTTTTTCCACTACCTGCAAATGTAAAACAGACTGCATAGATAGAATAAATAAAATTATTTTTATTATCTTGTAATAGTTTATAGTTTTAAGCAAACTACCCTACATTTTTGGGGCAGGACAATTTGAGTATATTGATAAAAGTGAACTGCTGTAACTTTATTTTGGACTGTTTGTTTATATATGAAATTCATTTGTATGTGTTTTAATTCATCATTGAGATCGCTAATCACTTGCAGTCATTATTTTACTTAGAGCAGAGTGGTATGTAATAGATGGACGTTCCTGCCATATATCATCTGCCTTGTTTTTACACATGACTTGGATGATACCATTTGCAACTGTTTGTCACTCTTACCCTTAGTACTCTTAATATTAGTATGTTATAGATGAAAATTCCTGTCACATAGCATATTTGTATCTCTCACGTATTTATGTATTTGTAAATATTGTAAAACAGATGTTGATTTCTTGCATTTTACATTTGCACATATTGCATTAGTTAATTACCTATATTAACAACCTGAAAATATTTATAGTAGTCTGGTTTTTTAAATAATTAATGAATTCAGGGTATCCTCAAACTGTGGCCAATTAAATCTTAAAACTGTAATAACAACAAATAATTGTGATTGTTGGTCTATGCAGAAAGTTTATCTCTGTTCAGAAACAGTTAAGAATGTATTATATTGTATATGATTTGTGCATAAAGTTAATTATTGAATCCATAAATAACTAATCATACTAACTTGTTTATAAATTGATAGGGCAGTCAATTTATGATATCATATGTGTGTTATAAAAATGGGTATACATAAATAAATTGTAGTTTTAATTATCTTTAGTATTTGTCATTATTTTGCAATTAGTAATTTTATTAGATGATAATAGTCTTATATGTCTAGAACCCATGTGCATGCAAATTATTCTTGGGCAATTTGCACGCAGGTTATACTTTTTGACAATTATAACACACACACACACACACACATATATATATATAAACAGTATATTTTGGCTCTCATATCTGTTTCATCTTTTTCTTTCCACATAGCTCCAACTATGCCAGATTCAATCCCTCTATGAATACATGTACTTGAGCCTCAATACTGTCATATATGTATCGGGACATGCACACACACGCATGCACACACACACACACACACACATATATATATGGACAAATGACTGTACTATGACTGTACTATTATAGGTTTATATATATTGCAACATGTATATTTTATTTAAAATTTAAATCTTTTAAATTACAAATTCTATTTTGTTAAATGAGTCAGTTTGTTATTTTATATTGAAAATTGCATGTATATGAATGAAGTTCATGTATCACTATGATAAATATATAACAAAATGTTATTTGAAACTTTCTAATAATTCTACATTTTAAATTACAATAATAGTAAACAAAAATCATACCACTGCATACCTGTGTCAATATAGTGTGTGAATGAAATTTTAAATCTTATCTTGAAATAATATTTCTTTGAAATGAATTTTATAAAAAAAAAAATCCACTGCGCTGGAACTATTGCCAAGTCTTTGGGGAATCAAGATGCCCAAATTAAATTAAAAATATCAGCTTTAAGATTTAAACACAGGTTTAATCTATTTTGTAAATTAAAATATAAGATGATTAAAATATAAGGTGGCAAATAGATGCTAATGGATTTACCAGATGTAAATCCATTTTGTTGACAAAATATTGCAGGATTTGAAAATCATATAAATACCCTATAATTTTATACTCATGGTCTTTACTCTGTAAATTTAAAATGTGTTGCTACCAGAATCCATGCCCATTTTATTTTTGACATGGTGGAGTAGAAGACTATAGATTTGCAATTTTTCTGCAGGAAGATGGTGATCTCAAACCCCATTCTATATGATGCGATGGCATATAAGCACTATCATGGAGATGGAAGCTTCCAGCAACAGCCTGTTATGAAAAAAATATCTTAAACCAGGCCACCTATCTGGAAAAGAGTCACCATACCTACCATATGATGTGCCTGAAGTACCAGTTACCACAAAGAAGATTGCTAATATGTCTTCAAAAACTACAGAACTCTTAATTGATTTTTAAATCTGTAACCTTTAATATTAAACTAGCTTATATATCTAAAGTAAAATCATTTATAAAATTAAACCTGTTTAAATCTTGCCTGAATTTATCTCTAAATGTAATTTTATTTCTCTAAACTATAATAGTTGTAATCAGTTATTATCTAAATTTCTTTAATACTGCAGTTATACCTATATTTATTGTTCTAATTATTTCTCCTAATTTAATTTATATATGTTATAATATGCCAAATATTTTGATGCAGTGAACACTATAATTTTAGTAAACTTTTAAAAAAGAAATAATTATTAATATCTTCATCTTAATATTAAAAAAAATGTTGCTTAGCATACTTGAGTGTGGTTCCAAAGTCCTATTATGTTAGATAATAACTAATCATTGCATGCTCATTATTAACCTTGATTATATTTAAATAATATTTCATTATGGTTTGCCTAGTGAGACTTGTTATAAATTATGACTTTTTGATGTGAGTTAATTAGAGGTGGTATGTTAGCCAGAGATGATATTGATATGACTTTTTGATGTCAGTTAATTAGAGGTGATTGACTTTTTGATGTCAGTTAATTAGAGGTGATATGTTAGCCAGAGATGATATTGAAGGTATATTGCCTGTCAAATATACTTTCTCCTTCTTAATTATTATTATATATGCAAATTCAGTATTTTAATTTGGATTATAATTTAGTTTTAGCCCTTCTAGTTAGCATAATTATAATACTAATTTAAGAACTGGGTAGTTTAACAAATAGAAGCTATCGGTTTAGGTGCAACTAATTTTAAAACTACATCTTTCTATTGTTTTATGCATTGCAGATGTGTTTTTACTAAGTACATCTGTACATAATGTCTTGCCACATCTTCTTATGTGTTTGTGGGGAAGGCTGCTTTCATACTCTATAGTTTGGGTGTGGCTAACTTTCTTAGAACTGAAACATCAGGGTCCAGACACTTTTTATAAAGCCTATTCGAGTTCCCAGAACTAAATATGTTCATTAATAGTAGCAAGCCATTCAGTCCTAGGGAACTGTGCATTTGATGCAGAATCCTGTGAATAATTACCTATCCACGTGCAATTTCATTTATTAATAGTTTATTTAGCAATATAGCGTATATATGTATATATATATATGTCAATCTAAACGTAACCAGTTCTTCCCTCCTTATTAATTAACTATTCAACATTAGTCTGAAACTATTATTTGCTCACCTAGTTAATATATATATATATCAGCCATCTTAATGATATATATATATATATATATATATATATATATATATATATATATATATATATATATATATATATATATCAGCCATCTTAATGCTATATATAGTAAGCATCTTGGCTAGATTATTAACTTATAACCTTGATAAATCAGTGAAAAAAAAGGTTTGACATATTAACTATTATAGGCATGATTTAATTTACCACACAAACATATACACATATCCATTTTATATATTAAGATGAGGTCACCATGTTAATTTAGTCTCATCCATTATGTAACATCTGTGAGCATGCATTAATTCCATATAGTTAACACTATAAAATTAATGTAATTTTGTTTGAATTATTTTTTGTTAATAAACCAATTTAAATTATAAACTTGTTTCATGTCTGTTTGCTCACAATTCAACCCCAAATACTTAATGACAGCCAAACATTGATGGCCAAGTGGTTAGCGCAGCAGACTTACAAGCAGTTGTCCTGGGTTTGCTTCCTGGTGGATGTGTTGACACATGAAAAAACCCCTAATACTTATTTTTTAATATCTGTTTCCAATTTCCATATTGCAAAGTTTACTCTTTGCAAGCTTCACTGGAACCAGACTTATTTGTGCTAAGCTAATAGTTCGTACAAACTTTTGTTGCAGAAATATTTGTAAGTATCTTTACATCATCTAAAACTAGTTTTGAGGGAATTTTTGAACTTTTTAATTGAAGAACTTTTAAATTATATTCTGTTTTAATAGATGCAAATGGATACCAAGGCAAAAGCCTCAGCCAGTATTGAGAATATTGAAATATTTACAGAGAGCTATAATAGTTCCGAAAGTAATTAATTACATGGCTGCTTCCAGAAAGAAAAACAAGAAGAAAAGTAACAAAAATAAAGATTTATGAATGAAAGAAAAGTGTAAAATATAGCAATGACTTTAAACTATGGAATAATAATAGTTTTCATAAAGACAAATGAGGTATATCAAAAAAAGAAACATTCTCATTAAAAACCAAGACAAAAAGAAGGCTCTTTGAAACCCTCAAAAACCACCAGAATCTGATGAAGAATGCAAATAGCTACAAAACAATGCAAAAAGGATGAAGAAATTCTATCAAGAGAGTTATAGTAAAAAAAAACACACTGTTACAAGTTTGACATGGAAATTTGGTGCTGAGCCGGAAGTGGAATTTACTTGAGAAACCTTACAGCTTAAAAATGCTATTTAAGAATGAAATTTGATCTCATTTTCAAAAGTGGCAATTACAGATTTTTAACTCCAAAAGCAGAATTTTCTGATGATCCTGAAGGGAGTTATGGATGAACAACATATGGTACAGTGGTGCCCCTCAAAAATTTTTTTCCCAAAAATATTAAAAAAAAATTACAAGCCAAAGCTAATGAAAAGGATTTCAGAGGGGAAAAAAGATATACCAACAAAATTAAATCATAAGTCAGTTGGTACACAAGGAATCCAGGGGATGATTGAATGGACAGATATTAATGTTATTTCAGAGTAGTGCAATAAAGAACTGAAGTAAAAAAAACTCTCTTCCAATATTGAAAAACCAATTTTTTTGTCAGTACAGGTTCTTGTTAACAAATTTAATAAGTCTGAGTGCACCATGAAAAGAGAGGAAGAATATAAAAATAGCAGGAATATAACTAAAGGGCTCCAGAATCTCAAAGTTATGAAACTCAAAGACAAGTGCATTGAAGAATTTTCAGAGCTTAATTTAAATAGTAATGAAGTTTTGACAAAAAAGTATACCAAAAACAAAATTTTTTTAATTGCAATGAAATCTCAATAAAGCTTTCCTATGCACAGAAAGTGCTTAAGAGCAACAAAGGGTCTGGTTTTGTGGGTTCTTCCTCCCAGGCCTCTACAGCAGGCACTTCACATGAAAACTTGTATGACAAAGCATGTGAACTTATGGAAAATGAAGATATGGTGTTAGAAGAAAAGTTCTCAGAGTTTCAATTAGAACAAGTGGAGAAGAAGTCAAAAGGTGGTCCCCACTCCATTCTGCAATAAACAACAGATTTAACCATTCAATAAATTATCATCTGATGAGGTCTTTCCAAATCCATAAACATGACTGTACTCTCATCCTCTCCAACAACACCACCAACATTAACCATGATCAATTCCTGGTTCAAGACCTTTATGACATTCTTCAAGCAAATTGCCTTTGAACCTCAATATATAAGATATTTCATCCAAATGATCGGTATGTTGTGGTCCAGTTTTCTAACCCTTTTTCTAAGGAGGACTTCAAATAAAGGCATAAAACCCTGGTAGGTCAGCCTCTGGTTTATGTGGAATTGGACTGGCCACAATGCATTAGTGGTTTAGCTAGAAACTGTAGGGTGTACTTTGCCAAACAATATCTCCAGATGCTGCTTGAACCATATGGAAAAATGATGTTTTATGATACAGAAAGATTTGAAGTCTAGATGTAGATGTCTTTACAAACACAGCTAAAATTAAAATCATTTCTGGTAAGGCAGTATCACCCTTAGACATACCTGGTCTTGTTGAGTTTGGTGAATCTCCTGTGATGATCACCATGTGGGGATCCAACCACAGTGTTTTCATTGTTGTATAAGGAGCCACTTGGTTTGGGACAGTCTGAATAGGAAATATAATAAATTTGAACAGGTCCAGAGAATTCCTCATAGATGCAAGCTTGATGAGTCAGTCTCTACTGAGCAGATGATTGTAGAACTGATATCCTCTAGCACTCCACCTAACTTCAAGGCTAGACTTCGGCTATTGTGGAAAGTTAAAGTGCAGCACCAGGTGCCTCCACAAGCAAATCTCTGCCAAGAAGACTTGAAAATGTGACAAGAAGACCCCGGAAAACAAAAAAGATAAAGAGGAGAGTGTGAGTCCCTTAATCCCATCTCAAATCAGTCTGTCTGGGCCAGCTAATCTGAACAAACCTTTAATTTTACACTTCCTCAATCAAGAACTTCCAATAGGGCTAAAAGGCATTCCCCTACCCTGGAGTCATGGAAAGAATTGGTGTCTATTGAAAATATGATTGTCCTTCATGGGAAAGATGATGATGAAAACATTGATAGGCCTAAGAAGAAGAAAACAATAATATTGTCTCTATGGTGACTGATGCACTGGATACCCCAGTACCAGATAAAATTGGGGTTTCTCCAATGAGGTTTTTAACCCCCTAAGGCCTTGCCTTAAGTTGAAGTCCTTCTCTTTGAGACCTTTGATTCTTCATCTTCATCAGAGGGTTCTGATTCAGAACCCCCAGCATTGAAGTCCTCTTTTCTGAGAATTGTGTCTCCGGTACTACCTTTGTTTCTAAACATAACTGATGAAGTGCCTCCAAAAGCTGAGAAGAATGATGAGGCTCTCCCTTTGACTGAGGAAGAACTGAATCCGGATTCTAGGGACTTACAGTTTAAATTTAGGTTCTGAACACAAGGTCAATTATGTTGAAGGGCTCTGAACTCAATGAACACAGCCCATGCCTTACCTCATTGGTTTAGGATGAAGAATCTTGACATACTATGTATTTGTGAGACAAAATCACACACCAACTCTGATCCAAGGTCTTTAAATTTGTTACAATCAGCAGGCAATTTCCACTACTCCTCAAATATTGCCACAGGAGGGGTAGCTATATTGATTAACCACAAGGTGCCAGTGACATGGTTTAGAATATTATGGATTAATTCCCATTGTCTAATCTTTTTAATTTAATTCAATGGTCTATCAGTGAACGTTGTGAATGTATACCTGTCCCAAACTCAGAATTGGTTCATAGTGTGATTCATGTGATAAACTTAACCTTCTTTTCCCACTGTTATCATAGGAGACTTTAATCACAGTTATGATAATTTCCAATCAAAATACAAGAAGTGCTTTAACCAACTTCTTGAAAATGGAGAGTTAATTTTTAGTCCTGGGGCTTTTTTTTTTATAATTGGATCACTAAATCATGAATAGACCTTGTGTTCATATCACTTTCAGTAAACTCTGTGCCTTGATGGAAGCCTATCTGTTACCTTTGGCCTTTTCATACCACTTGGCACTTGAGGTCCAGATTGTCCATATGGAGAGTGCTCAGATAACCAGCCTCAAAAGAATGATTAGAATGTTAACAAGAGTCAATGCATCTACAAAATTGATTCCTGAGATGTATATTGAATTTAATAGGATTAGGCTCTTGAGCCTCCCAGGAGAAATTGCATAGAAAAAGTTTACTAAAATAAATGATCTGATAAATGAGTGCTCAGGGGTGAATAAAGGACTGGTGCATCTAATTAGAGAATTAGACTTTATTGCAGAGAAACTGAAATCCCTACCCCTTCAGGAACAGAATATACCAAGAATAAGGGACTTAAAATCCAAGTATAGGGAGAAACAGAAGATGGTTGCTGAGTACCTCTCAATTAAGATGGTGCAGCAATATTTATATCAGCACTGCTAGACCAGGGGCTACCTTTGATTGGTCCTTGGGTGCGGTAGGAGCTCCCATGCCTCAAGGTTGATTGAGGTGGGTGGCAACCAAAATGTGGGGTCTTCCATGTGTCTCAGGATCAGGGAACATTATGCAGAAAAATTTAATCCTCCCTGCACTCTTATGTCCCATAGATCCTTCTCAACTTGTCAGTTTGATTTACATAACATCATAGAATCGCATATCCTTGCTAAGATCAAAGTGTTTTGAGATAGGACCCACATTGGTTTGCATGGAGTCCCAAAGTTTCTTTTGGTCAATCTAAGATTCTTCAGTTCCAATTGTAAAAAAACATGGTGGACCCTCTTTCTGATGGATGCCAAAAAAATCAGTGAGATTTACCTCATTGCTATGGTGCCTCTTCTGAAAAATCCTAATGGCCTGAGTGATTTGGGAAATGTAAGAAACCATATCCATAATCCCACTGCTGATAAAGACAATTGAGAGTATCATCAAGAGTGATATTTAGCAAAACATTCAGCAATTATCCTCATCAGCTCACCAAAATGAAGAGCTTGACTGCCAATGCCATTGTCCAGTTCTGCCTCATATTTGAACAAGTATGTAAGGGAAGGATGAACCAGCCAGTCATAGTACAATTAGACTTTTCTGGTGCTTTTGACTGCACCAGAAGAGAAGTGTAAAGTGCCTAAGGCATACTTTCAAATCATTGAGAACCTCTTGCAAAATTGGGGAGATTTTTCTGTCTTTGGATGATCAAGTCACTCCAGGTTTTAGGCCCTGTGTTTTCACCCCCAGGGTTTAACACTGATTGCATTCCTTTTCATGGCTTAAATCAACCCTCTTTTGTTAAGCATCAAGGCTGCCCTACCTAGGATTGCCATTTCAATGCTGAGAAAGAGCATTCACCACATTTTCTATATGTATGATGTGGTGGTGTTTCTCTCTTTACAGGAGGAGGTCTATGAGCTAGAAAATATACTGGAGCAGATCACCTGTGATTACAGTCTAAAGATTAATGAGGAGAAATCAGCCTTATGGTCAATCAGAACTGGGAAACAAATCCCAGAAAGATTTAAAGCTCCCCTGCAGAAATTTCTTGGCTTTTGACTGGCTTTCCTCCCATAGTTATGAGCTGAGAACTTTCCATCCCCCAGGGCTTGCCAATGAGTGCACTTCTTTTCATGGCTTACATCAACCTTCTCCTGTTAAGAATCAAGGCTGCCCTACCTAGGATTGCCATTTCAGTGCTGGGAAAGAGCATTCACCACATTTTCTATATGGATGATGTGGTGGTGTTTCTCTCTTTACAGGAGGAGGTCTATGAGTTAGAAAAAGATACTGGAGCAGATCGCCTGTGATTACAGTCTAAAGGTTAATGAGGAAAAAACAGCCTTATGGTCAATCTGAACTGGGAAACAAATCCCAAAAAAGATTTAAAGCGTCCCTGCAGAAATTTCTTGGCTTTTGACTGGCTTCCCCCCATAGTTATGAGATGAAAACTGGAGATCTTATTTGTAAAGAAAACAATGAAGTCATTATGAATGGCCCCCCTTTTATTGTTGAAAAAGGTCATGCTATTAAATGCTGTGGTGCTGCCAAATATTACTTACTTTCTAGTGGAATTTTTTCCCAACAAGAGCATTCATTAAAAGAATTGAGACTCAATGTAGAAAGCTAAGCTGGGGAGGGAAGACACTAGTAAGCAGCATGAGGATTCTTCAAAAACCAAATAAGTTGATTGGTTTGGGCCTACACTCCATTCAAAAATTTTCTTCTTCAGTGGACCTATAACATCTTAGTCATGTTGTTTTGGGAGAATGAAAAACTTACCAAGTATTGATGTAGAGCCCATGAATCAACTGCATCCAATTAAAGGAGGTATTTGGTTGAAGCAAAAGGTCATGAGAGTGATCAATAACATCAAGACTTCCAGCACCTTGTTTGCTGGAAAGTTATATCCTATTGGGACCTGTATGGGCTCATGCACAAAGATAAGGCAGAAGAAACAAAACTTTTACTTGGTATATCAAGATTTGTGGGGCTGACCAAGAGACTAAAATTAGATCCTAAATTTTGTAAACTTTCTGCTCAAGGTCAGTCTCAGAATCCTTCCCACTAGATCATTCCTGAATTACAGGAGAGGGATTAAAATTGATATGATCTGCCCCTTCTGTAACAAAGCTGAAGAAGATTTTGATCATATCATGGCAGATTGTGAATGATGAAATGCTATATGGAAGTGGTTTAATTGCAGACTTTGGATAAGAACATGATGACCATTGAAATTCCCAAAGCAATCAAGAAAGGTAAATTCAGGATGATCAGACTTGCAATACAAGTGAACTTTGCCATATGTTCAGCCCAAAACATAAAAATCTTTCAAGAAGAAACAGGAATACAATTGGAGAGACACTTATCCAGAAAATTAAAGAACTTAGGGAAAAAACAAAAAGACATGCCAGCAATGGCTGGCAGACCAAATCTGGTCCAGGGTCAAACTCACCAGGATAATGGTAACTCAGTAAATTACCTTAAAGAATTTATTAAACTTCTTTCAATAAGGGCTTTGACTAGGTTCATTTGTATATCACCAAGGTAATAAAACTATACAATCAAGATTGCTAGTCATCGCTATTTCCATACAGTTCTGCAGTGTAATTGAAGAATTACATCTGTCTGGACTAATGATGAAATGTTGGATTGTGTGGATTATCTCCCTTTTAATTAAACTCATTCATCTCAAATTATCAAAACAATTCAATTAATGTGTTCCCAATTAGGGTCTTGAAAAACATTTGCATATTAAAATTGTATACTGCTAACCACTGAATGAAAAACAGTGCCTAGTGAGTACTCCAGGACTGCTGAGTGATGGAATGCAGTCACAGCAGACCTGGAGGGACAAAAAAACAACTTTATTTTTTGTATTGAAAAGATTATATTACGTTATATGTAGTTTTTGGTTGAACATTAGTAACCTGCGTACATTCCTACTAAAATAATTTGTGACTGAGATGCACAGGAGTTGGATTGAAGTTTCTGTGGGGCTGGACATATAATATATTTGTATAACTGTAAGTTGTCTAACCTCTCAACCATTGGTGATGAGCACAAATAAATGTCATTTAAAACAAATCCTTAATGATTTTATATGCTGAATATGCATTATTTTAGTTAAGTTAATTAGCATACTGAGTAGTTAATTTAACCATATTAGTTAAGTTGTTGGCTAGTTGTTGAGCCTCATGTTTCTATCTGTTTAGAGCTGGTTCATTAGAGAAATTTAAACTGAATATAATCTCTAAAATGTTATTTATAAAGGGTTAATTCATAAAATACTGGTAAATGAGTTAAAGCTTAGTAGGATTCAGGATCTCACCATGTCATTTTGGTCAGTTTGGGTGTATTTTGCCTAGACTTTGGATTTTGTTACATGAATGTACAAATCTGACCATTATAATATATATTGTATCCTCACCATTCAGTCAATATAAAACATATTATAGAAATAAATAAATAAAGTAATGCTCTAGTTAAAACTTTCAATCTTAATATAGTAAAAATGAATCTTAATAATATCTTATGATAATTTATACCGCTTGACTAGCTCAAATTAATAATAAAGAATATATGGTTCGATTTAAGTAAATAAATAATAAAATATAATAATAATAATGATGAGACATTTGGGGAAAGGTGTAGTTGTACTACATTGAGAACATTTCGTAAGAACGTAATCTCAATGGCATAAGAATACTATCCCCCCTTTTACTCAAATAATAATATAAATCCATAGTATCTTTACAACTTTGAAAAATTATAAATAATCTAATATAACACTAGAAAATAAATTATAATCTCTGTTATTAAAATATAATTATCTCAGGTTCTTTAAAATAAATCACTAACTTAATTTATAATATCCTGTAACCAAGTATGATGAGGGCTTTTGCATCATTCTTAACTACACCTCAATAACAACAACAACAACAATAATAATTAAAGATAATATTCCTACACTTAATCTAACTAACAATTGGTACTATATTTATTATTCAGTAATCTGGTCACTAATCATAACAACAACAACAACAATAATAATAAAAATAATATTTCTACACTTAATCTAATTAACAATTGATATTATGTTTACTATTCAATAGTTTGGTCACTAATAATAATAATAATAATAATAATAATAATAATAATAATAATAATAATAATAATATATAGAGCGCCACCTGGATACAAACCTAGTAGCAGGTAAGCAAAGAATCTCTTAGCTTTTTGTTAATAAAATGCAGATTTATTTGCTAATAACAAATAGAAATGTCCTATAAAACAATTTAAAACACTCAAATATTTATTTTGATTGAAAAAAAGAAAAAAAAGGACAGAGAAATCCAAAGATTTTTTTTATCGTAAATCCGCACCTAATGCTAATAGACAAACGCATAGTTAAAAGCTAGCGGATCTAATAACTAATGCCAAAATCTCAGGCAAATTAAATTTTTTAATAAGAGTAGATTTAAAATCAAATATACAAAACTCTATAATTTTGCGGATAACTGAATTGTTTTGGTTATATATACTAGTGTTTGTTTAAAAAAAAAAAAAAGAGAATTTAAACATACCTTTAATTGAAAAACTTAAAATGGCGACCGCTCAACCGATTAACCAGGTGGGTGGTCCATCGCAGGGCACGAGAAAATCATATGCTGCTATAGCAAAAAAAACCAAAGATTACGTAAGCCCGGCAAAAGGTCCTAGGTTCAGGAAAACAACAGCAGATGATTTGGAAAACTTGAATCTTATGGATCAAAATAAAAATGATCCCCCTCCCCTCATATTGAATGGACTGATGAAATGCTGGAACAAATTGGAGAGAAATTCAACAAAACAATATCTCGATCACTTTTCCTGACGTTTAAACGTTTCTTCACCGATAAATCAATAGTACTCACTGTAACAGATAGTCTTTGCACACTATACAGTTTCCCCAAATCCCTTCTAATAGAAACACTGCATGAAAATAATATGCTTGAATCGGTACAATGCATAGGCGACCATCCAAATAGCAGATATGTGGCGGTCCAGTTTTATGAAAATGAGCAAAGAGAACAATTTAGAAACCGAATTAAGACGCTAAATAATTTCGCACTAATAACAGTCGATGAGAATAAATATAAAAATATCTCCGAAATTTTAAAAAATACGTATTTTGGCTACAATATGGAAGATTTCCAAAAAATGATAGAATCCTTTCAGAAAAGTCATTTTCTTCCAGAAAAAATACATTAAAGAAGCAGCAATTCCCATACTAACCAATAGCTTTGAATTCAAAATTAAATTGAATAAACAAGTAGACCCGGAGAATATCCCCACACACATAACCGATGAAGAAGCTACACTATATATTTACGTCAGAGGGCTTAAGCCAGGTTGCTTCCGTTGTGGAAGAAGAGGACATATTGCAACGGAATGCAATGAACAAACACAGCAAAATAAAAACAATACATCAAAAAACTCAGGAAACATTACAGAAAGCAAAGACACAAATAACCAACTAGATGAGTTAAACTACCCTACACTACAAAGCACCCAGGAAAACAACATATCTAATAAAAATGAAAGAATTAGCAATCCAGTAAACACTATAACAACAAGAGAAATTAAAACAGATAAGGAAAATCAAAGCAGTGAAAACCCGCCCAATTTAAATAGAATGGAGGAAAAAGAAAACGAGAACCTACCAAAAGAGCTTAAAGGAAAAACGAATGAAAATGATGAGCAATCAGAAAGCATAATAATAAATAAAACGACCACAGAAATCATGGATAAAATAACACAGTACTATCCAATGCTAGAAAGCACATCAATTGAAAGCAGGAAGAAAACACATAAAACAAAAAAAAAAAACAAGAGAAATTAAGAAAATTAAAATGAACGAGGAAGAAGATAATCAGATTAATTTAACAGAAGAAACCACAGCAGAAGAGATGGAAATAGAACTAACCACACCAGAAGCAAAAAAATTAAAAAAATCACCACACTATAACACACGTATCCAAACACAAACAGAATCACCACAGGAAAAAAACATGCAAACAAAAATGGCAGAATAAACCATGATCCAATTTAAATCTCCCTCGCAATATAAGTTAAACTCAATGAAAATTAAGATTGGCGCAATAAATGTTCGGGGATTAAACTCGAAGAAAAAAATACAAGAAATCAATTACTGGATACAACAACTCCAACCTACCATTTTAGGACTTGTAGAAACGAAAATCTACAATGGATCGCAAATAAATCCAGCACAACTTATGAATAAAATGGGTTTTTGTGCATGCTCTAGAGACACACTAACGCCCTCAGGTGGAACAGGAATTTTTATTAGCCAAAGAAGTCCCTTTACAACGTTTAAAATAATATACATAGACGCGAATCTATTAATAACCACATTCAATAATAAAAACTTCTCAATAAATATTATATTTGTATATATACCACCAGGACCAACTGTAATTAACAGAATAATAACAACAATTAACTCAATCCTCTCAAACAATCCCTACCCAACTATTCTTACGGGAGATTTCAACATAAGTTATAAGAAATTTATTACAAAATGGATACACCAGTTAACATTTCCACTCATGAGTGCAGAAGATTTTCTACCACCTAACTCTATATCTTTTTATAACAATAGACACGGAACTTTAATAGATCTAATGTTTTATTCCCCAATGCTGCACCATTCAATAGAAATAGCTCTTTCCCCAACCCCTTTTTCAGACCATGCAGTGCAGATAATAACGCTAAACATAAACACACACCGCAGCGCAATAATTAATTTGCAAAAAACGATCAGGATTCTACTACCAGACAATACTATGGAGTCACTTTTTTCAGAAATTTATATAAAATAAATAAAATGAATCAGCTTGAATTAGACCCGATATCCAGATACATAGCTTACACTAACATGCTTTCATATAATATAAACCATATCACACAAAAATCAATCCCTCCCTCCAGGCTAATTACATTAGCAGATGAAATATACAAAAGAACAGTCTGGCTAAACCGGTTCAACATAATGAAATATACAAAAAAATAATTTTGCTTAAACCGTTCAAAATAAACAAAAAAAAAAAAAAAAAACTCCACCCACCTTAAAAAAAAAAATTTAAAAAAATAAAAAAAAATTTTAACATAAAAAAAAAAAAATATGTGGCCCGATCAGATACAAGCCTAACATGTTCATATAATATAAACCATATCCACAAAATCAATCCCCCCAGGCTAATTACATTAGCAGATGAAATATACAAAAGAATCAGTCTGGCTAAACCGGTTCAACATAATCAAACAAACATAATTAAACTCACCCAGCTCTATAAACAGACTTGCAATAAATTAAAACAATATCTAAGCATAAAAAAGAAAAAAATTTGCCTAGCACAGCCACACACATGAACACGTGGATATATTAGGTGGGCTTTGGGGTACCCATCCATAAATAAAGTTCCCATGGTGCTGGAATCGGAAAATAAGATTACAGCAGGATTTAACATGATTGCACCTATATATAACTATTTCAAAACAAAGCTAACTAAGCATGCACAATTCACACCCAAAGAAGATTATTTTGGAACAACTGAAGATGAGATGCCATTTAAAATCGAGGATTTTAAGGTAGTGTTAGAATCAATCCCACCCACATGTCATCCAGGACCTCCAGGCATTCCACAGTTTGTACTTGCACATCTTAGCCAAATTACAAATACATACCTGTGTCAATTGGCAAATCAAATATCACAAAAAATTTATAGCATACAGGGATTATACAAGATATCAATGATACCATTTAAGAAAAAACAAGAACCTATTACCAAGATCACCAACTTAAGACCTATCTCAATGGAGCCTTTAGGAATTAAACAGCTAGAAAAAGTAATAAAGGTGAAAATTGAACCATTTATACTGACAAAAATATCACAACATCAGTATGCAAAGAAAGGCTCATCCACAGGTCAGGCAGCACTAATCTTTAAAACTATAATTAACTCAGTAATTAAGAAGAAGAAATATGCTCCAATTGCAGTACAACTAGATTTTGAAAGTGCTTTTGACTCGGTACCAATAAAAATCTTACTAAACCAACTAAAGGAAACACAAATGCCACGATCAATATTATATGCAATAGCCAACCTACTTTTAAACAGAGAAGTACATATCACACTTAATGGAAGAACATCATCATCATTCTATCCCACTCAATCAATACCACAAGGGTCACCACTGAGTACACTACTGTTCACATTCTACATAAACCCCTTATTGGAAGAAATTGAAAAAAAAATACAGGGAGTGTTAATACCAAATACAAAAAGATACATTCCTTGTATAGCTTATATGGACGATATCACAATATTCTTAGCATCAAAAAAGCAACTACACGCACTACAAAACATCATAGAAGAATATACAAAAAAATTCAAACTTAAAATCAATATCAATAAGTCAGCTGCTTGGACAATTTTTACAGGGAAAGTAAACAAACAAATTTATCAAGGAAAGCCCAGCAGTTTTCTAGGTTTTCCATTTTATCTGGGAATGAATCAAATGAGAACAACAATACAAAACAAACTCAAAGTGGATGCAGAAAGAATCACAGAATCATTATCCAGATCATATCTATCAATATATGCAAAAATATCATTATTCAATCAACTCATAATGTCAAAAATAAGCTACTATTTACCAATAATTAGTTTCACAAAACCATTTATAGCCTCAATTAATTCATTTTGTAGCAAACTACTATGGAACAGGAAAGTAGTTGCCATTTCAATAAAGCAACTCAACCAACCAACAAAAATGGAATGGTCTGGGACTTCACTCAATATCAGTGTTCAGACACAAAAAACAATAAATCTGCTAATAGCCATAGTCAAACGATTTCCAGATATTGAACCAATACTGGAGATAATACCCACAGATCGTCCACCACCTACAAACAATTATATCTTTACGTTGCTTGAAAGCATTGAGAGCATCAAAAACAAAGTAACGCTGAAAAGTCCAATAAAATATACTTATTGGCAAATACATGATTTCCTAACACAAAAACAATCTGAGAATAACCAAATATCTGTATTGGGAATTGATAACAGCCAATTACTTAAAAAATTTAGGAAATGGTACCTGGAACCAAAATTTTACGATTTCATAATTAAAGTCAATTTGAAAGCACTACCTACAAGTCATTTTATTAGATACAGAAGATTCTATATAAATATAGATCCCTTGTGTATGCTTTGTCACAAGGATGAGGAAACACAGGACCATTTCATACATAATTGTTCAGGACTTGAAAAAGTAAGACAGATGATGGTTGGTGGATATAGGAAAAATGGAACAACAATAGATGAGATTCTACAAACATTCAAAAATAATGGAATACCCACCATTAGGGCAGCCACTTTCAGCCTATATGCATTCTGGTGTACCAGATGCACTTTTACACTGGGCAACAACACAAGAAGGCACCCTAACACCTATAAGAACAAATTGCAAAAAATAAAAGAAAGAGACAGTATCATTGCACCACCTGATATCTTTGCAGCAACATGGTCTCTTTTTAAAATTCAGGCCACTTTATAATAAAGGATATAATAGAAAAGGACAGAGGCAAACATGAAATTCAGTGTTGCAAGAACATGGAAAAATTACTGAAACCATAATCATTGATTTATATTGTACATAAACTTGGACAATAAATATTTCATAAAGTGTTGAAAAATCTAAAACATTGTGAAAGCCACTATCTAAGTTCTAAAAGAACAATTTTTAAGTGCAAAGAGACTCTAATCAAACATACAGACTGTAATGTAATAACTGTGTAAACCTATGTATAACACTATGTTGAATCAACAACCAATATAACCACTTGTTTTTGAATAAAGTTACCTTTAAAACATAATAATAATAATAATAATAATAATAATAATAATAATAATAATAATAATAATAATAATAATAATAATAATAATAATAATAATAATAATAATAATAATAATAATAATAATAATAATAATAATAATAATAATAATAATAATAATAATAATAATAATAATAATAATAATAATAATAATAATAATAACAACAACAACAACAACAACAACAACAATAATAATAATAATTTATTTTATTTATTTATTTATTCATTATGAAACAAACAATAAATGTATAATACAGTGAGATAAATTCCATACAAGAAATAGCTTGTGAGAGAAATTTAAATGTAACAACTAAAAACACTAATAAAATACCAAAAAAAAAGTATAAATATAACATAAAATATTAAAATCACATAGATATTGCATTTGGCAATTCAATCACAGTAGTAAATAATTACAACATAACATACAGTATAAACAAAAAAAAATAAACAAAAAAAAACTAATGCTTAGCATAATTTAACCAGTGCCATAAATGCTTTTTAAAAATCAAATAACTAGTGTTCATTAAATTCACAGAACAATCTCTTATAAACATATTAAATAATTTAGGACCATTATAACTAAATTGCTTCCTACTAGATGTTTTAAGAAAATTAGGTAAAGCTAACTGATATTTAGTAGATAAATGAGTATTTACAACAGAAGATTTAGTACCCAAATGAAGTTTCCTACAATAAATATCAAGAATCACTCTATATTTATACAAATGGAAAACATCTAGTATATTAAATGTGGCATAAATATCTTTAACAGATGTGGTATGTGATCTACCAAAAATGATACACATTGTATAATTTTGTAAAACAGACAAAGTAGTCATTGCAAAAGTAGAACAGTTCCCCAAACTGATATATTATAATATAATAAGCTTTGATAAGAAGAAATATAGAAAGTAATCAAGGCTGAATGAGGAAAAAATTTAGATAAGTAGAAAAACATATAATTTAATTTACATAAATGAGAACAAAGAAAGTCAATATGGTTTGACCAGGATAGTCTGGAGTCAATAAAAACACCTAGATAACAAATATTATCAACAAATGAAATATTAACACAAGTACTATTACAATGCCAAAAATACTTATTACAAATAGTAATGTTAAGCAAATGAATATTTGACTTATAAGAAAAATTAATAGCTTTTGTTTTACTCAAATGAATTGATAAATTATTAAATGCTAACCATTTACTAATTAGGATTAAATCATCATTAATTATTTTTTCAACAAAATTATATGAAACTGCAGCATAAGATAAAGCAATATCATCTGCAAAATCATAAATCTTAGCTTCTAAAGGTAAAGAAAATAAATCATTTATATAAATTATAAATAAAATGGGACCCAAAACCGAACCTTGTGGTACACCATGGTTAACTGTTATAAAAGAGCTTACAACACCAGAAATATTTGTTACTTGTTTTCTATCCTTTAATTAACTCTCAAACCATGAAATAAGTCCACCACGAAAACCATATGAATATAAACGCTTAAGTAAAATTTTGTGAGCTACAGAGTCAAGTGCCTTAGACAAGTCTAAATAAATAGCAACAGTTTTAAAATCCTTATCTAGTGAAGTTGTCAAATTGTTTACATGACGATAGAAAGTGTCCAAGGTACTTCTACCAGAAATAAATCCATATTGATGTTCAGATAAAATATTTTTAGATAAAAATGACATCATTTTCTCTTTAATTACCATCTTTAACAATTTGGATATTACAGATATAATAGAAATTGGTTTATAATTGTCAAGCTGTGCAGGATCACCCTTTTTAAAAACAGGTGTAATAAAACCAACTTTCAAACAAGTAGGAAACAAACAGCATTTAAGGAAAGATTAAACAAATAAACAAGAACAGGTATGAAAGCTGACTTATTTTCCTTAAGAATCTTTGGTGTTAACTTGTCTAAACCAGCTAAATGAACATTCTTTAAGAGATCAATTTTACCAGACAAATCCAAATCAGTAACATCTGTACACAAAAAAGAATTTAAACAAGAATCAGCAAAAGACAATTCTTGTACTGGTGTTCTATCTATTGATAAATCTGAAAAAAAAATTATTAAACAAGTCAGCAACACATTTTTCATTATTTTCTACTTCAATCAAATTATCATTGTGTTTTATAAATTTAAGTTGATTTGATAAAGATTTCTTTACAAGAGAATTTATCAACTTCCATTTCAAAGAAATATTTTTATCATTAAAATATTTTTGATAATATTGAAATTTTAATTTCCGAATATCAGATTTGATCTCAGTATTTAATTTCTTCAGATTCATCAAATCTCCACCCAAACATTTTAAATGATTTTTTTGATTAATTTTTTCAATCAAATCATTCGTTATCCAGGCTGAGCGCTTGCGGTTTTTGCTAGTCAATTTAAAACTAACCATAGATTTTGTAATTAAAGATTTACAAATATCTTGAAATTTTAAAAATGCTGAATCAACATCATGCAGAGCAAAAACATAATCCCAATTCTGATCAGATAATAACATTTTTAGTTTATTATGTGATAACTTATTGACATATAAACGAGTATGTACATGTTGACTACAATTTAATAACTTCAACACAGTTGCAAAATGATCCGAAATAAAAACATTTATTACAGACGATTCATAACTTTGATTCTGGTTTAATCTGACAAATATATGATCCAAAATGGATTGACATGATTCAGTAATACGAGTAGGTGAAAAAATAGCTTGATTAAAACCATAACTATAAAGCAAATTCAAATACCGTATTGTAGGACCATGTAAATTATTATATAAATCTATATTGAAATCTCCCATAAGAATTACTGAAGTAGTATGTAAATCAGACAATAACACATCAAGTTCAGCTATAAAATCCAAAATAATACTTGTACACGATCTGTATAAAGCAATAATAGTCAAGACAAAATAAGGCAAATTCAAATGAATTAAAACACATTCTGCAGAGGCAAGAAAAGGATTATGATACGTACATTTAATGTTTTCTTTCACAAAAACTAATACACCACCCGAACGTGAAGATGCACGAGGAGAAAGAATATTTGAATAGCCATCCAGAACATATAAATGCTGTTATTCAACAGAAATCCAAGATTCAGTTAAAATTATCACATCATAAAAGCCGGCAGGAAAACCATTTAAATATACAACAAATTCATCAAAATTAGATCTAACACTTCATATATTCATATGAAAAATAGTTAAATTAGACAAAGTTTCACCATGAGGATAAAATGTATCGAATTTCACTTTAGGAAATAAATTTCAAAATGCTGACAACTCGGATTCATTTTTAATTAAAACACATGGAGAACTTAAATAATTTCTAACATAAACCAATCCATTAAGTATAAAAGCCATACCTTTATGTTCATGCATTTTTTGCTTTGCCATCCATAATAGTTGTCTAGTATGCGAAGTTATACGTTGGTTAATATATACGCGCTGACTAGATTCCGTTAACAAAAAAATCAGAAACCGATTTAATAACATTTCTTTTCAACAACAACAACAACAATAATAATAATAATAATAATAATAATAATAATAATAATAATAATAATAATAATAATATTCTCTTCATAATATTGCTTCCCATCAAAATTTTTTTTGGTGTGTGTTTGTCAATATCTCTTCTAAAGTTTCAACTGTATGCATTTGAGATTACTCAGACAATAATGCCAAATATGCAGCAAGTTACTCAGGCTAATACAGAACAAAAAGCATGAAAACAGGAAAAAAGCTAAAATTAGGAGAGCTTATGTTTGATGACACAGGAGAACGGTATTGAATGGACAGATATACTGATGTTGAAACTGAAAGTGAGTTCGAAGATGCCCAAGATTTATAATTGATAGACAGCCTAAGATAAGTATAATTAAAGATAAAGTAAATTCAAATAAATTCAAAGTAAAAAGTAAATCTTTATAAATGAAAATTAAAATTGCTTCTTTTAATGTATGGGGTTTGAATTCAATAAAAAATATTTAAGTTGAAACAATGAATTAGGGATACAAAACCTCATATAATGGGACTGCTTGAAACCAAAATTTATGCAGGTCACAAATTGATCCAGCAAAATTTCTAAATAGTGATTGCTTTGTTGCATGTTCAAGAGACTCTACCTCTCCATCAGCTGGGACAGGTCTTTTGATAGCTACTGCTTGCCAGTTTACCAATTTTCAAATCATATACATTGATGCAAATCTATTAATCATTACTTTATTTCACAAAATAATTAAAATAAATGTAATCTTTATTTATATGCCATTGCAAAAATATAAAATAAATACAATAATTGCCACAATTAATTCAACACTGGGATCTACAGCTAATCCAACAATTTTGATCAGAGACTGCAATGTAACATATGATGAGTTTATAAATAAGTGGATACATAAATTATCGGTTCCATTGATGAGTGCAAGGGGTTTCTTACCTGAAGATGCTGTTTCATTTCACAATGGCCGATTTTCAACATTAATTGATCTTTGTTTTTACTCTCCAATGTTTCATCATCTAATAAGCTTGAAGTTAATCCCATCAGCAATTTCTGATCACTCAGCTCAGTTCATATCCATTGACCTCAGTAATATACAAGTCTCTAGACTGCCACTAACTAGAACAATAAGAATGTTAATTCCAACCGTAACACCCGAATTTATTTTTTCAGAGACTTATATTATGTGGAATAAAATTCTTTCAATGACCTTTAACCCAATACAGCAATATTTAGCTTACATTAATATCTTAACATTTAACATTAATCATATAGTGAAAAATCAGCCACCTCCCTCAGGATTGTTGAAGCTTGCAGAACAAATTCATAAACGTGTTGTGGCAATAACCCCTACTCAACACACACAGAAACGTATACATATACTAACAAATGCTTATAACAAGGCATGTGAAACATTGAAGAGCTATTTAGAAAATAAAAAAAGTAGATTATGCCTAATGCATCAACACACATGGACTTAGCAATACATTAGATGGGCATTAGAGAGGGTACCTGAAATCAAAGTGCCATTAGCAATTAAAATCAACAATGAAACATTTACTGGAAATAATATGATCTTATCAATTCTTAACTATTTTAAAGATAAGCTGGGACCAGGGAAATTGATACAATACCAGCCAAATGTATTTGGAATGGCAGAGATTGAATCACCATATGCAATAGATGATTTTATAATGAAAATGAATAAAATACACTACAACTGTCACCCAGGAAGCCTTGAAATTCCACTGTTCATATTAAAACACCTTTACAAGCTGACTAGCAAATGACTGTGCCAACTGGCAAATTATTTATCACAGGGAATAATAACAATGGAAAAAGTTAATACGATTGCGATGGTGCCGTTTAATAAAAAATGAAGCCCATCCCTTTGTTATCAGAGATAAGGCCAATATCAATGGGTCCATTGCCCATAAAAATTTTAGAAAAAGTAATTAAAGATAAAATAGAACCATTTATTTTGCCAATGATTTCTCCAGCTCAATTTGCAAAAAAATATTCATCTACCACACAAGCTGCTATGCTATTTAAGGCTATTTTGACATCGGTTAGAGTAAAAAAAAAATGGCCTGATTGTTGTTCAACTGGATATTGCTTCAGCTTTTGACAATGTTGATATATCTATAATGTTGAGATTATTGAATGACACTGAAATGCAAAAATCACATATATATGTTATAGCAAATTTACTCTCGAATCGTGAGCTTCACATTACCCTAAATGGCAGAAATTTGCCAGCTTTCACACCAACTAAATCACTTTCACAAGGGTCCCCACTTAATGCCATATTATTCATTTTATATATAAATCCCCTTCTTGTTCAACTACAACAGCCATTTGAGGGAATGGAGATCCCAGGAACAGGTCAAAAATTGACCTGCATTGCACACATAGATGATATTACAGGTTTCCTGACATCAAAAAAGCATATACCAAAACTACAGATGATTTTAGAACAATACTCAAATGAATTTAAACTAGGTTTCAATCCAGAAAAAACAGCAGCATGGACCATATTCACAGGAAGGCCATGTATATCCATTTTCCATGCAAAGCCAGGCTCATTCCTTGGATTTCCATTCCATCTGGGGACTACTGGCATGAGAGGACATTTGCAGAACAAATTGAAAAATGAAATCCAGAAAATAGCAGACTCTCTAGTCAATAACTATATGTCAGTATATTCTAAGATTCAATTAATTAATAGTTTGATGATGACTAAGATAGTTTACTTTATGCCGATGGTTGTTTTCTCAAAGGCTTTTATCTCTAAAATTAAGACCATTTGCAATCAGCTATTATGGTCAAGGAAAGTCGTGTCAATATCAATGCCAAAACTATGTCAACCACTGAATGGTATTTTTTATATTGATATTTTTGATAAACAGAGAATGAGGAACAATATAATTGATATTGTTAAACAATTTCCAAAAATTAAGCAGCTCATAGAGGTCATTTCAACTGATAAACCACCACCAAAAAATTATCATATTTTGAACAATTAATATATCATTGTAAAACAGAATCAAAAATCCCAGAGCAATTTATTAATAAGTACAAATACTGGGAAATTTATGAACTACATTTAGATAATAACACAATTGCTTTGGAACTGATACTGGGAATTAATAATAAACAACTGGTTAAAAGGTATAAATGATGGGCCTTAGAACCAAAGTTTTTCAATTTTCTGATAAAACTTAACTTATCTGCATTACCTACCACATATTTTCTTTGCCATAAAAGATTGTATATGTCAATTGATCCCTTTTGTGGGTTATGCCATTGAGCTGAGCAAACCCTATTACATCTGATATATCAATGTGAGGGACTTAGGCACATAAGGAATCTGATAACTAGCAATTATAGGAGTCTAATGTAACAATGCATCAATTAATTTCTGCATTTAGAGAGAGATTAACACCAAGTATTAGGGCAGCAACCGTTGTGCTATATGCATACTGGTGTATTAGATTCACCTTCCTAATTGGTAACAATTCTAGGAGGCATCCAGCTACTTTTTCAAATAAACTTGAAATGATACAGAAAAGGGATAAGACACTGGACAGACCTGACATTTATGCAGCAACCTGGTCATTACTTAAGATTAGATCAATGTTATAGTGACAAAAATGATAAAACTCTTAGGAACCGGTATAGTGTTTTTTTTTGTTTTTTTGAGGGCAACACTAGAGAATTATGCTTTACAAAAAACAAATGGCATCCAGACCCACACTACCTTAATTGAATGAGGATAAATCCAACACTGGAATCATTTCATTCAAGTGCCATCCCATTCTAATCCATTAATTGACAATTGAATTAAGTGGAGAACTGTACTTGTAGTAATAATTGTAACATTTGTTTCTTAATGTACTCATTTTTTCTTGTTATTTTTACTGATGTAACCACTTTTTTAAGTACAAATAAAGTTTGCTTTGAAACATAATAACAACAACAACAAACAACAACAACAGCAACAACAACAACAACAACAACAACAACAACAACAATAATAATAATAATAATAATAATAATAATAATAATAATAATAATAATAATAATAATAATAATAATAATAATAATAATAATAATAATAATAATAATAATAATAATAATAATAATAATAATAATAATAATAATAATAATCTCTTATTTATTATGTGGCATGTTGTAAGTATGCTATAATTTGAATAATAGGTGGCAATAAGATATATACTTAATTATATGGCATTAATTTAAGTAATAAATTATGACTAAAAATAATATTATACTATGTGAGAGTTCAGTATCATACTCTGAGTAATAATCATCATTTAAATAAACTATTTTATTTATAATGTGCAAAATATGTTATATGTTCAATGTTGGAAATTCTATAGATCAAATCGCATGGAAGTGAATGGATCAATAATAACATTGTCAACAAGTTTTATAAAACAACTTTAACAAATTTATTCTATTTAACAAATCAACTATATACAAAATACTTACGATCTTTAATAAAAAACTAACAAATATGATATCAAAATTAAAACCAAAGACAAGATTAGGTTACAGATTTCCAATATAAAAATCATCAATGTGTAGTAAGCCTTCACTCTGGCTTATGAATTTTTACTTAGGAATACATATCTGTATAATTATTTAAATTTTATTATTTACCTTACAACATTACATTAAGTTTATGACTAATTAAATAAATAAGAAAATATTACTTCACTTTCAGTAAATGGAAGAAAAATACTCAGCATAATATTTTATCCATCAAAATATATTTTATATTCATTCTAAGTTAATAAAATATAAAGTAACAAAAAACAATGCTTGTTCATGTACTAAAATAATAATTTGCTTGGTATCATTCTAAGTTTTAGGATATATGTTTCATATTAAAAAAACATATAAAAATTAAATAAAATATAAGCATTCATCATGCATTTTACATTCCTCAGTTGGTTGTTTCTTTGTAAATATGCATTATTTCAAAAATATCATGGTTTTATGAAAAATCATAAAATATCAAAAAAAAAATAAATTAAAATATTAGGAATAGTTATGATTTCTTTATCATCAAAATATTAAAAAAAATTAAGAATAATTATGATTCTTTTCTCATTTTCTTCATCAGCATTAAACATTCAAAATCATTTGTATTTCTACTTAATTCAAAACCTATCTGGCCTTCTTATAAAACAATTCAGCATTCTAAGTTTATTCATTCTTCTTCTTTTAAAATACTAGACTACACAATGCATTACTAATGAAATTAATATATTGATATAATATATAGAACATGGAAAGCAGTATTTAATAATAAGGATGACCTCATCTAATACCTGAAGAAGTAATGTCTAAGATTTCTTTCAGAACTTACAAAACATTCAAATACAAATATCGAAACACTGTCCAATGAAATAAGTACATAAATACAGGGTTACATTAACTGTATTTGTATAACAATTACTTAGATATAATGAAGGATAATTTCTCTATCTTCTTAATACATCCTACAAATATAAAAATGCAGGATTTTATATCCTACTCCCTGTTCACTATCGAAAATTTCAAATAGATTTAAACAATCAACATCATAAAATAAACTAGGCAATTTTCCCAATAATAAACAAAATTAACACATGAATTTATCCAACCATAAATACTATAAGACATGGTTTCACATACTTAAGCTTAGCCACAAATACAAACGACTTTGATTAAAATATTCGATCAATATTCATATATTTAAAATAAATATAATATGGTTTATTTAACAAAGAATCATATAAAATTATGGTAATTAATAGTTATAATGCACTTTATAAATAAAAAGTTATATGCATATTTTTATTCATCCCTTATATCTCTTAGTAAAAGAAAAGTCTATATATGTTTTTAACTCATACATTTGTAATTGGTCAAGTATTTCCTTTACAAATTTATATAGAAATGATATTTTATTCTTGTTGAAATTTTGGTCACATTGAAAATGTACAAAAAAGTTTGATTTTAATTGACATTCAAATAATTTGACTTTCATCTAAAATGCCTTTACAGTCATATAAGTATCACAAATAAATATTATTCATCCTTGTAAATTTAAATTAATTTTAATCAGAAATATCAACAAATCTTCAATAAAAGCTAGCTTGCAAAGCTATTCAGTATCTGAAAACAATGGTTGTAGATGTTTTTTTTTATTAAGACAAAGTTCATTTTTGGTCCTCAATTAAAATTATTGTAGTAATAGTTTTTCACTGGTAAATCTTCTAATTGCTAATTGATACATCAATTTAAAATATTCAACTTCTATCTCTGATTTTAAAAAAAGCTTAGAAGTGATGATGATTAATTTCATGAGAGCAAGTGAAATTTACAGTTGTTAGATAACACTGGTTCTATCACCAGCAATAAATTTAATCCACAATAGGCACAATGCAGTTTTATAACAAAATATGCTCAAGCAGTATTTCATACTGTTTCTAAGAAAGGTGTTTGTTTTATATAATTCCCATTTCAAATTATCTACAATCAATATTAAAATATTTGTATAAAAAATAAAAGCTATAATTCTACAATTGCAAAAATAGACAAATAAAATTATTCTTGTTTAGAATAGCTTCTACATTGATTGCTATTTAATATCAGTTATTATAATAAAATAAATTTGCTTTTTATTATTGCAAGTATTAGTCACAACAAGTATCATAATGATTGTCTGAAAAAGTAGGAAATAAAAGTGATAATTTAAAAAGTGTGAATTTTTTTAAATTGCATTAAGATTTCAAGCAGGAAGAGATATCACTAATTTGAAAAGGGGTACATAAAATTTATACTGCACAAGCTAAATTTAAAATTATTTCATTTTTCTAGAGCCATACATAGAAAGGTACTGATATAGACATCAAAATTCAATTAAAAATTATGTAAAATTAAAGCATTTGAACATTTATACTGGTATTACATATTGATTGTAGCCATTGTGGGCTAAGTATTTCCCCCACATTTTTGTGAATGAATTACACAATATATCACCATGGGCTTCAAACTTTTTTCATTTTCAAAAGCTTTATCGATTTAGCCAATTAAGTCTTTTTCTTTTCCATATATTTTTTCTCTGTCAATTTTCTTGCACCATAATTTTTTATAACTTAAATAGTAATTTAAAAATGCCATTTCAACTTCTCTAAAAAGATTATTCATCAGTAGTTGTATTATGCAAACTGCTTGTGAAAACTAATTCTTCAATTATTTCAAAATTTAAATTAATTTTTGAACAAACAATAACAATTGCACAGTATCACCCTGTGTGAATGAAAAACACACAAAACTGTTGTTTTATTTTTTAATTGAACGATGACAATATTGTGTCCTCTTATATTTTTTGAACAATTTTTTTATGGAATGATTAATTGATTTAAATAAATTTAAATTTTTAAGACAGATTTTTTTCAGCTATAACAATAATATAGAATTTAATTGAATTCTCTATCAGTGAATGAGGGGTGTGTGTGTTTTAAATCCTTCTTTCATGACAATCTTGTTTTTATATTTTTCTTGAGCCAAGTCTTTAGTTGCATTAATAGGTTTTGTTTCAATTTCATTATTTTTCTAATTGTTCCTTTCATTGAAGTTGTGAGTGCTGCACTAAATGCTTTGTCTGATAATGATATTGCACACAGACTTTTTTTAACACAGCTATGGTTTCATTGTATATTAAGTACAATCTTTTACCAGCTTGATTGATTACTAAATAATCAATGCTCTGCAATTCTTTAAATGTCTGACATTTAGTATCAATTTTTCTTTCCTAAGTTTCTTGTTTTGACCTGGTAGATATATAACCATCTTTGGTACTTACGGATAATTTGCCTGATGACGTATTTGACCCACCGGTTTCCCTTCCGGTAGGCATCGACGATCTTTGTATGACAACATTGTCATGGCAACGAAGTGACTGGCGTGATTAATCCATCAGAGAGTCAATTTTTTTTTTTTTTAACCGCGAGATTTAAAATTCGGAGAGAGGTTTGGGAAATTTTTTGATTTTTCTGTCTATTGTGATTTTGCTATCCACTTGATCACAGTGATTTTTTTCAGCTCTTCCATTGCGTCCTTGATATTTTACTTTGTGATATGGCTGAAGCTCCAAGAACCTTGTTTAGTTTACCGAGTATGGAGGAAGAAGCGATCATCTTCTTACAAGACCACGGTCTTCTCCCCAACAGGGTAATACGTCATCAGGCAAATTATCCGTAAGCACCGAATGTTGAAAGGTTGTGGGGTTTGGTCAAATGGCGTAATAAAAAACACAGAGGGACAGCACGTCAGCACCTGGACTCATATTTGAGCGAGTTTATGTGGAGGCAGTCATACAAAGCCGATCCTTTCGCTGCAATTTTAGAACATATATCCCAATTCAGTCCCCCACAGTGAACGCTATTTGTAAGTAATTTTAATTTTTTTTATAATAATTATAATTTTAGAATTAATTATATTATTGAATATAGACAATAAGTAATCCAAATGCATGTAAAAGTAACGTCACCATTAATGCCATATTCACATTAAATCGTTATTTTAAATGTACAAACAATTTTTGTTAATATTTCTTCAATTATCAAACTTCCACTTAATTACATTTAATTTGTAAATAATTTTTGTATTTTTGGGTTAATATTTCTACAAATATCAAATTATTTTTCGTAAATTCATTGGCTATACAGTACGCTTTTAAAATTAGCCAATGTATGTAAAAGTAGGGCATGTGATCGCAATTAATGACACATTTTTATGTGATCGCCATTAATGGCACATTTTCAATAATTTTTTGTTTTTATATTTTGTATTGACCTTATTTTGTATTTCATGCATGTAAATTTTCACTAATTTGTTGGGTTTTTTTTTGTATTTTTGGGTTAATATTTCTACAAATATCAAATTATTTTTCGTAAATTCATTGGCTATACAGTACGCTTTTAAAATTAGCCAATGTGATCGCCATTAATGGCACATTTTCAATAATTTTTTGTTTTTATATTTTGTATTGACCTTATTTTGTATTTCATGCATGTAAATTTTCACTAATTTGTTGGGTTTTTTTTTGTATTTTTGGGTTAATATTTCTACAAATATCAAATTATTTTTCGTAAATTCATTGGCTATACAGTACGCTTTTAAAATTAGCCAATGTGATCGCCATTAATGGCACATTTTCAATAATTTTTTGTTTTTATATTTTGTATTGACCTTATTTTGTATTTCATGCATGTAAATTTTCACTAATTTGTTGGGTTTTTTTTTGTATTTTTGGGTTAATATTTCTACAAATATCAAATTATTTTTCATAAATTCATTGGCTATATTTTGTATTTTATATCTTGTACTACAAGCTTCGCTTGTCAAAAAACACAAAGGGCGCCCCCCCCAACAACTACAGCGCTACGCGCTGTTATAATTGGCCACATTTTAAAGATTTTTGAATAGTTTTCATGCATGTACATTTTAAATAATTTTGTGTTACTATGTTACTATATTTTGTATTCACCGTATTAAATTTTCACTAATTTTTTTTTTTTGTATTTTTTTTCAGGACCAAGAAACATGCTGGTGTTCAGTCGGTGTGTATCACGTGACATTCCTTTTGTTTTTTATCACATGATAAACCAATGACGTATTACCCTGAAGGCATACCGATTTAATGTTGCGCTTTTTAACGTGACGTGTTCACGTGATATGCGGACACATCTTAGCGAGTAGATGTGTCTGCAGATCACTTGGAGACGTTATCTTAAAAATCGCAACATTACACCGGTATGCCTTCAGGGTAATACGTCATCAGGCAAATTATCCGTAAGTACCCAATCTTTATACTGATATTAAAAAAAATTAACAATCTACTAAAACACAGAAGATATATCTATAAATATAATGAAAAACAAGATTCTAGGAATGCCATTAACTTTAAATGTAAGCAAAATTCTTATTTTAAATTAATTTAGCATTATAGGTAATTATTGAATGCTTTCTATAAAATTCAATTGTACATATACACGGTCTAGTAATTCTTTTATAAATGGAATGCATAAGAAATGAACTTGCAAAATCCTTAAATGGCTGATATAAACCACAAGATTCATTAAAATATTTTTATAAAAAGTTTTTATTTGATGAAAGGCATGATAAAAATCAGGGATTTATTTATGTGTGTAATGTTAGCGTATTAGTACTTTGCTGGGAAAATGTAAGAATTTCACTTTTAAGATTATTTTTTAAATTCTCATATTGAAAATAAAAAATTCCTATATTAAAAACATTAAAATATATTGAAAATAAATAGTTCCTATATTAAAAACTTTATAATTAATTGTACTACAATTTATCCCCTAAAAATTTTGATCTAATTGTTAATGAAAAAGGAGAAATATTTCTTTATGTAGTTTCACAGTTACAAAAGCAAATAACAATATATATATATATATAACAAACTAACCAAAGGAAATACATATAAAAACAACAACAAAAAAAAAGACTTATAAATCCAATAAATAATAATATATTTCAACCAGAGTATTTTTTTTCTTTCTGATGAAAACCAGTCCTCTGGTTGAAATATAATATTATTTATTGGATTTATAAGTCTTTTTTGTTTTTTTATTTTATATATATATATAGATAGAGAACCATTTGTAACAGTAAATAAAAATAGATAGAAGCATACCAATTAATGTAATGATAAGAATCAATTGTACAGTAATTAAATTGATTTTAAAGAAAGAAAGAGTAATAGTATTAATAAAATATAATTATATATCTTAATTGGTTTTCGAGTTGTTATTAAAAATATTGTTGTATTTTTCTTATCTTAATTCTATTGTTTTAAATGATCATGATCATCATTATTCGTAAATATTGAGCAATCACTTGCAAATATTAAGAAAACGCTCGCAAAATGTTAAGTAACCTAGAATGTTGATTTACATTTAGGTATTTAAGGATTATGCTTGATAATAACCAAGTTTTAATAATTATAGTTCAATAAAATTAGAAAGCTAAAATTATGTTGTGTCCATGAGTTTTGATCATCTTCATCAAAGATGGATATATTATTGATTTAAAACACTGTTTTAAAGGGTACTGTACAAGAGTTATTATCGCCATCATCATTAATAAATTATAAGCATTAAATCTAATGTTTAACATAATTAATATATTTAGTAAATAGTGGTTTATAGAAAATTGAATATCATGTGGAGAGAGGCGTGATGATCAGTCATTATCACTAGTAATATTGAATCCTAGTTTTAACTATAAAGGTACTTGGAATAAATAAATAAAAACGTGTATAAATACTAAGGAGTGTTATATTTAAATCTCAGTTTAAAATAGGATGATTTTAATAAATGCCTATGAGTTTATAAATATAAATTTATTGTTGTGAGTTTATTAATAAGCTATGGCTGGTATCCTCATCACTATTATTATCATTATTATTATGATATTATTATCATCATCATTATTATCATCATCATTATTACTTTTATATTGTCATAAATAATTAAGTTAAATGGCCATCCATATCAGTAATGGTCTTCACAATGCTTGTTTGGAAGCCATTAATAAGATTATACTTGTCTGTTCCTCAATATATGTAAAATGAGCTAGTAATATCTATAAGAGTCTTTGATCTATAAAAAAAATTTGGTGATATGGGGATCTTATAATTTTATTGACATGAGTAAAATATATGAGTCATTTTTTTTCATTAGTCATCCAAGTCATGTGTAATAAAAATGTACTGAATGAGTTTGAACTCAGTATATTCTAAACAGATATTTATCTAGATTTAAAACAATCTAGTGGCGCTCGTGGGAAAACACACATACTTAGCTAAACTGAATCAAAAGTGATCCCATCCCTTTTCCAACTTATTAACTTTATGTAATATGTTTTATAAGTTGTCATGAATAGTACCAGTGTGTGCGTATGACCATGAATGGTCTTATATATTTGGAAAGAAGAATAGGAAGGATTCTTTGTTAAAAGAACCTAGTATTGGAGATAAGCGAAATGCACTCCAAAGATCTCACAGTGGGTAATTTTATTCAGAGGCTATATTTAATATTATTTTATTTGATGACAATAGCTAGTGTGTTTTATTGTTCAAATGACTTCCCCAATATCTAAATATCATTAAATCTTTAATGAGGATAGTTTTAATTGTCATCTTGTTATTTTAAGTATTAAGAAATGAGATAATTTATTTCATTACTAATGTGACAGAATTAAGGTTTAGGATGGTTGCAAACAGGCTATAATGTTATATTTAATTAATTAAAAATAGACACCCAGATAGAGCATGATATGCATATGTTCTTATTTATCTGTTAGTATCATCATTATTTAATTATAAATTGTATTCTAGCTAACACAGTAAATTCATTTCTCATTTAATTTACTCAGTTACAAATGATGAACCGCTAGAGCATAGCATATATCATGTTTAGTGTTTAGTTATTGAATTATAGCAACTATCATTTTATCACTCATCTATATATTAAACGGTTACAATATAGCAACCTTTTTCATCATTACAGTAATTTTAATTACTGTTTCAAATGGCAGATTATTTTAATATGATAATAATTAATAATTTCTTTCTATATCTATTTTATTTCTGTTACAAATGTCGCACCAACTAGGGCTCGAAATAAGCCAAATAAGGGCTTGAAATACATCACATACCTGAGAGATGTGTAGTATATAATGATGACAGATGTATAGTTTTTAAGAAAAAATTTTTTTTGTGTATGTAATTTTTTTTTCTTATTATTATATACAAATATTTTGGCCTTATGTTTAGATGATGATGATTACTATTATTGCATTTTTTTGATGATGATAAATGAATACAGCCATTAAACAGCTTAATTTCAATTTTAAAATATAAAGATATCACAACTTATAATAAGTGTTAAAGTTAATAACAATGTTTTTTAAATATTTTTCTTATTAGTGAAATATAGTATTACTGCTAGATAAGCATAGAAATATTAATAGCCTTGAATTGTAGAATAATAATATTGTTCATATTTGAAAAGTTTGTGTTATAGAAAATCTATGATTTTGGAGGTTGGATTGGACATTTGATTGTTGGAGTTTGGTTGCTTGTTACAATTTTGATGATGGATGGAGAATTTCTGTCATTGCCTTGAGGATGTGATGTATTCATGCCACTGGTGATTGATTTATCTCATTCACTGCTCCAACCCAGATTATAATATCAGTTATTATTTATCATGAAGCAGTTAACAGTAGGCCTGCCATGATTTTGCCTCTAAGACTCCAGAGAGAGCAAGGCAGTATTTTTTTTTACTGATATATATAATTGTTGCCTCTAAGACTTTAAAGATAAGCAAGGCATTATTTTATGAATTAAAGCCCCTAAGACTTGGAAGTAAGCAGGGCAATGCAACAGTGTTTGCAATAAACTATTATGGGTTGTAGTAGCTTAGAGTGATTGAATTGGGGTGATAATCTGAGTGTTCATGGAGCATTGTGTGCTTTAAGTGCAGTGATGGAGTTTCTTTTATCTATTTCATGATTGTGAATTGCTAATCATTCTTTTGGCTGTCAGTATCTGTCAGATCTCTGGAAGGGTAGATGAGTATATATATAACTTGAGATATGAACTCTATTATAAATATAGGCACCTATGTTATATAAGTAATTTTTTTTTTGCTTAGTGTATTAAAATAGGGCATAGAGAGAGAGTTAGTAGCTGTACAAGAGGGATATAAAAAAATGGTCTACAAAAATGAAAGCCTTAAAATAGCTCAGAATAATTTCAAAGAAAGTGTTAGCAGTGAGATTAATACTTTAAAATTAGAGGTAGCTGCTGTACAAAAACAGTTAAAAGTAGAATATAAAGATCTGGGGAAAAAGCAGGGTAAATCAGATCATAAGCTAAAGAAAATACAGAAAGAGGTACAGAGTATAGGTGAGCAAATGGAAGAGACAACAAGGGAAGAGATAGAAAGTTTAAAACAAAGTGTAATAGAAATCTAAGTCAATATCCAGAAGGATCAGTTTGAATTTAATGAAAAGTTGGAAAATCAACACAATGGTAGTGGAGGAAGTGAAAGAATACTTGTGTTGTCAGGAAAAAGACCTAAATCATAAATTATTAATATTGATGGAAAAAGACCTAAACCATAAATTATTAATATTGATGAAAGACAAACTGACTGAAATAAAAGAAATACAAGTAAAGGCAACATCTAGTAGTGGGTCATGTAGAATACCACAAAGTTTAGGGCCCGAGATATACTAAAATAATCCTATAGGAATAGAAAGTGGGCAGATAGTAGAGAAGGGTCCCAGAAGGACAGAGGAAGATAGTTTAATAAATGAGGGAAGAAGTAGCCATATAGCTAAATATATTCAAGTGAAAGTTTTTAGGGGTGAATATGGGGAAAATCCCATAGAATATTTGAATGGTCTCGATAAATTGTTTTCTTTGAGTTGACTAAATGACCGAGAAAAATTAGCAGTCGCGAGCAACCACCTTCATGCCTCAGCAAAAAGTTGGTGGTGTGCACTCTTTTATAGACCTGAAACATATGGGGATTTAAGAGTATGCTACTTCAGACATTCTGGAGTAAAAAAAAAACAGGATAGTCTGAAGTACAAAATTAGCCAGCAAAAATATACCCATAGAGAAGGAACTTATACTCAGTTCTTCTACAGTCAGGCTGCTACTTTAAAAATGTTTACAGCATGTCCCTTGTCTGAGCCCCAAATCATTAGGATAACAAGAAGGAACTTCCCCAAACAGGTAGAGCAGGATTTAATAGCTGCTGACATATACTCCCTAGAGAGAGTGGCAGACATATTAGATGCCTTAGGAGCCACAGAAAGTATGGCCGAAGGTTATCCTAAGAGGAAGGAGAACTATAATTATAAAGTCTCCAGTATGAGAGTTGGAAACAACCAGTTAGGCTGACACTTTCCAACAAAACCCAGTAAACCACACATAGGTAGGCCTGGGAATAATTCCCATCAGCAAATGCAAAGTAGACCCATAATTAACAGAAATAGGAGTCCAGTAGCCAGTTGCTCGGGAATTAGTAATAATGTTTCACATAAGGTGCAGCAAAAGTCCATGAAGATAATGACTAAGGCTAGTCCAACAAACTAAAATGGCCCTCGACAGAATGTTCCCTACTGCGGGAACTCATTGCTAACTTGGGGAACAAGGACAATATTTTAACAATTCATTTAGGTTGGGACACAGGTGATGATCTGGACAGCGAACCTTTGCCAGCATGTTACACTTTAGGTGGCTGTCCAGAGATCAAACTGGTCATTTTAGGAATAGAAACCAAGGCATTGGTGGACACAGGGAGCCAGGTGTCAATAATCTCTGAGGCACTGTATCATAAAATGCTAAGGGAGGATGAGGAAATTCCCAAATTCCCTATGAAGCAAAAGGCCAAGCTATTTACCCAGCAAATATCGCTTACCCTACAAATAGGATCTCACTCATATGAACATGCCTTCTTGATCATGCAAGGCCTTATATATAAGGTAATATTAGGATCTGATTTTTTAAATAGGCATGGGAGTGTGATCGATTTTTATAACAAACACATAAGATGTCAGAGTGGAGACTAAGTCCTGGAAGGAGTAGTACCATTTTATCAAGCCAGCATTGCTACAATCCAAGAGGCTTCCACTCAGCTGGTTGTGAGACAAATTAAAAGGAATTGAGAGTATAGACCATGATTCAGGAGGGAAAATTTTTCACCTTCTTTGTAAGTTCATGGAAGTGTTTTCCAGAAAACCTGGCATTATTAAGGGGTATGTGCATCGGATTCAATTAACGAATTCAGAACCGTATCAATGTAAAACATACCCCATCCCCTATCAATACAGGGCTGAAGTCAATGCCCAAGTTAAAAAAATGGTGGAATGGAATGCCATAAAAAATGTCCATCTGCATATAACAACCCTTTTGTTATGGTCCAAAAGAAGGATAGCACTGTCAGAGTATGCTTAGATGCAAGGTTTTTAAATCGATTAACCATCCGAGAAAGGGTTGTCCCTCCCACTATACAAGAGTTGCTAATCAGATTCATAGGTAAAACTATTTTCAATACCTTTGATCTGACTGCCAGTTATTGGCAAATCTACTCGCACCGAGAGGATCAAAAGTATACTGCATTTAGACATGAGGGTCATTCATATGTGTTTGAAAGGATGCCCTTTGGTCTTATAAATAGCAGTGCAGGCTTGATCTGATGCCTAGATAGAGTAATATCAGAAGAGGTCATCACAACATATGTTGATGATATAGTCATTGCCTCAAGCAATGCAGCAGAACATCTCCAACATCTGAATACTTTTTTAACAGATTGTAAGGAAAAAAATATAAAAATTAATCTAGCCAAGAGCACTATTGCTGTACAAGAAATACCATTTTTAGGACATCTGGTGGGAGTGGATGGAATAAAACCAAACTCTGATAAAATAAGTGCAATATGGAACTTTCCACAGCCAGAAAATAAAAAGCAGCTAAGATCCTTCTTTGGTGTCTGCAATTTTTACCATCGCTTTTATAAAATTTTTGTCTATGACACCATTTATCTATCCCAATTACTTAGAAAGGACACTAGATAGAAATGGACAGAGCAAATTTCACAGAAATGAACCTCATTAAAACTAAATTCCTTGAACAAATCATATTAGGATATCCCAACTTTGAAGCTACCTTTTATATACAGACTGATAGCAGTGGATATGGGCTGGGGGTGATCTTATTCTAATTAGATCAAGATCACAGACCACAGGTACTTTGCTTTCTTAGTTGTCTTCTGAGAGGTCTTGAATTACATTATACTACAACTGAAAAAGAAGCATTAACAGTGGTTTGGGCCTTTCAAAAACTTAAGCAGTACCTGGTGGGATCCCACATTGTCATAATAACAGTTCACAGGAGCCTAGAGTTTCTGAATAGGAGCTATTTGAACAATGAAAGGCTGATCCGATGGAGCCTATTCCTGCAACAATTCATCTACCAAATTCAATATTGTAAAGGCAAAGAAAATGTGGTTGCAGATATTCTCAGTAGGAATCCTGTGAGAATCCAACCACAACATATAAATCTAGACCAGGCATATATAGCAGCAATAACCCTTGTTGTTGATGATTCTGTGGAAAAAGAGTTGAGTCAATTACCCCAGTTACAAAGCCAAGATCCTAAATTACAGCCAATATTGGCCTATTTATCTAAAAAAATTAAAGGTGATGCAGTTAATAGAATGATAACCAATAAATCCACTCTCAGATATTGTAAAAAATAGGATTTATTGCATTACCAGACAGTTGAACATCAGGAGACTTCATGGAGAATATACATCCCACAAGTATTAGGGGAAAATTAATCTATTATGTTCACTGCTTGTATGGGCATTATGGATCTAGAAAAGTGGAATATGTTATTAGGAGACTATTCTACTGGCCCAATATGTATGCCTAAATACTACAACATCTTACGTATTGTGAAATTTGTTTAAAATCCAAGTATACTAGTGACTCATATGTGGGGATCTTGCAACCCATTATTCCTAAACAACCAAATGATCTATTAGCTATAGATTTTTATGGGCCATTGCCACCGTATATGAAATTTAGGTATATCTTGGTTACTTATGACATCTCAAAATTTGTTCCTACATATCCTGTCTACAAAGCCAATGCACGGGGGGCAATTAGAAATTTAGAAAGTTCACAATTTACCTTAGTGGGAAAATCGAGAACTATTCTAACAGACCATGCCACCTCTTTTCTCTCCAAGGAGTGGAACAGATGGTTACAGCACCAAGGGATTAAACATGTCCTAAGTTCCATTCATAACCCACAATCCAACCCCAGTGAGAAGAGTCATGAGGGAGTTGGGTAGATTGCTAAGGGTTTACTTGAAGGGCCATCATAAGAATTGGGTTAAACAATTAGGCAAAGTGGTTGGGTATATAAATATCACCCAAAATGAATCTACAAAATTTGCCCCAATTCACCTACATTATGGAAAGAGAGAACCAAACCTTATAAAGACTCCACTGCCCACCATAAAGGAGGAAGAAATAAGTAGAGAAACACTAGTGGAAAAAGCAAGGAATAACTTGCAAGGAATGGCTGAGAAACGGATTGCTAAAGGTCCAAAGAGACCAACTCAGTTCAACATAGGTGATCATGTCCTTGTTAAAACTCCTCATGTTAGCGACCCACAGAAACATAAATTCAAAAAATTTTACAACATACATGAAAGGCCATTTCGTATCAAGGAAAGAAAAAAGGAAAATGCATTTCTACTGGAATCGTGAGAAGGAATAAAAGGCACATATAATGTACGTAGCCTAAAGCCAATGGCACTCCTGTCCTAAGCAATTCTTTACATTAAAAAAAAATTTTTTTGTTAGGGAGTGAGGCAAATGTATGTATATGACTCATTTCAAACACACCGATATATTATTTAATTTTTTAAAAAAAATTTCTTTTATATATATTGTAACCCTTTAAAGTGTGGTCAACTACATAATATCACCAAAACCTAAGTGCGCTGAGAATCGTAACCTCGATCACTGATCAATTCCCGCTACACATTGTCAGCTATTAAGAGCTGTATCCAAAAGCATATTACGCTATCTATTTTATGCACCAAAGACCACAACCAACATCTAGAGCAACTTACCACAGACCAAACTAATGATCTACATAAACTTTTATGATTTAATTTGATCGCAGCCAGGGTGTACTGCGGTGACCTATCATAGTAGTGTGATAAAATACAGTAAACAAATTATAAGTGCATTGTTATTATTTTACAAACCTTAATTTGCGATTTTTATTGTATGAGACCCGATGGCCGACAATGTACAAGATGGCATAATTTGTGAAATTACATAAGATTATGAAATTTTAAACAATCTATATGATTTTTAATACAAATGCTAGTCCAGGTAAAGCTTTGCAATAAGTAAACATAAATACTTGGGTTCTTTTTTTATAGTTTACTATATCACTGAGACTCTTTTCATACTGACAAATGAAAATTTAAAATGTTAAGTAAATATATTCAATCATATCATTCTTTGGTAAATCTGTTTACAGGTTTAATAATCAATTTGTATTGTATACTAGAATCAATTACGCAAAGCCAAAATGATGGAAAAGGTAAATGGGATTTTATTGTACCTTACACATCATAAACTACCAAAGACGAAAAGCATCCAAATGTTTTCTCAAAATATCATTAAACTCTTATATCATGTTGACGATAGTATGTACTTCAATGTATGCTCTATCCAAGGCTTATGATTTCTGATTTTACGAATGACACATAGCAATGGCACAGTAAGTTTAATTATAAATCAACGTTTATTTACAACTTTATGAATAATAAATAATTAATTCTAATGTTATAATTAAAGACATAAATAAAAATAAATAAATAAATTGTAATTCCATTGACTTTCTTCAATAACATATCATAGGTGTGGCTTTAAAAACCTAATCATACCTTATTTCAATTTGATATAATGAATCTTGAGCAAATTATACTAAATTCAACATCAACTCATGAAATATTTAACGTCATTTCCAGATTCAACAAATCCATACCGTAAAATTATAATAATATAATAAATAATATTATATCTGTAGGATTTAGCTATAATGCAATCATTAAATAAAATGAAAATTTAAACTTACACTCTGGTAAATAATAATCAACCAACAGTTAATTATTATGAAGTAACTTGAATAGAATGTCCTGCTACAAATTGACGATCTAACTTATAAATTATACTTACAAATGGAAGAAGATGATTTAGCAGATTAACTAAAATACTTTGCCCAACTTATATCTATGAAGTAAAACGTATTCCTGTGGATGCGTTCATCTACACATAGGAATTAAATAATACTAAACGCTTTGTGGATTTATACACCACCATAAAGTAATACGTATAATTACACAATTCCGTGGATTAACCACCAGCGCTGGAATGAGTAAAATACAAAATTGGCAATTAAATAATCTGCGGATTAACCACCAGCACAGATTAATGCCTTTCAACATTATAAAACAACATTACTATTTACTTCACATTAAAGTGCAAAATCATCCTCCTCAGTTATTCTGATCATTCAGAAAACACTAACACTTTAGCAAATGTGGGTTCTTGCATAATAAAATGTTACACTAATCAGGACAACTAATGTACTAACTTATCTTACTTAAAATAAAACGTGTGTAATACAATATAAGTAATATTAGTATAGGAATATAAATCTGGAAAGACTCACAAAATACCTCACAAAGATTGATACATCTCATGAATTCATTTAGTACCTTTCAAGCTTTTCGCAAGCGCTATTTTCTTGAATAAATATTTTATTCAACCCCTATTAATTTAAACTTAATAAAATATAACTTATGAACTTTAATTTAAACTTAATAAAATATAACTTATGAACGATAAAAATTAAAGTAATGAATTATTCATCAAATACATAAAATCTAACAGGTGTGTGTGTGATATAAATTAAATGTATAGCATTTTATAGCTCGATACATGAATTTTAGCAGGTGTGTGTGTCACAAATTAGATTGTATAGCATTTTATAACTACAAATATGATCCATGAAATCCATGTACGATGTGTTGAACAATAAATGTACGAAGTAATAGCTATAATTATAGTTGAATTTCCTACATTTAATTTTATCCATTTGTGTTAGTTATTATAATCACTATTAGATTAACGATTTTACGTGGCTCCATAAACATGAAACAATTTCAAAACATGACTCGCAGAATTTAAATGAAAATGTTTTTCATAAGTTATTAATCTCTACATTTCTCTATTAAAAATGTTCCAAGTTTATCACATCCATGCTAAATATTTATTTATCCACGCTTAAATCTAGGAATAATAATTACAGCAATTAATTTAATCATTCCAAACTGACGATAAAATTAGAAAATAGCTTTGATCAATTATTTGAAGACTGTTTATTATCCAAATGGCAACAAATTAACTAGCAAATATATTACTGGCATTATAAAGTTAAATATCAATCAATGCTATATTTTTATTAGAATTAGAAACGGAAATATTTAAACTATATTGATAACTTTAACATTTTATTTTAATTTAAACTTCTTCTTTTTTAAAAAGCAAATTTTCATATTTATAAAACTTCTGTAACTAAAACACTTATTTAATTTTTCCAAAAATGTAGAACAATAAACATTTTAAAACATACCAAACTCTTGCAATTAATTCTTTTAAACTGGGAAGCTCCAACATTTTAAATGTAATATTGGGAAATTATTACCGGTGATTTGATCCACTTGGCCAGCCAACTTGAACAGACTTTTAAATTTAGCAATTCATCTTATAATTAAATACCACAATATTATTTTACGTTTATAGAAAATTTGTGGTAATCCGTTTACTTGTTAACTATTTTAAAATAAGCTTATCAAATTTACACCATTTGCCTTTTACCATTTTCTTTTCTTTCTCTCCCTCCAAAAACAACACTATCAGACGATCTCCTCTTAAATTCGCGCTCCTTTCTTTTTTTACATTGAGACGCATACGTAATTACTGTATTTATTTTTAATAATTTATTTTAATTGAACAAATGGTTTTTTTTTAATTCAATAGAAATAATTTTTAAGATCATTTTAAACAAATAAAAATAAAATATTATATTTTAATACTATTTTACCAAATTTAATGTGTTGTCAAAAATTTTATTTTTTAAAAGTTAAACATTATGATATGAATTAGTATATGGAACGAAGCAAATTTAAATTTATTAAAATAATATAAGAGAGTAATCTGTTCAAAGTGCAAACCAAGCCAATCAAATCACCAAAGAAGACAGAGAAATTTTTTAATAATAGTTACATCAATTATTATATTTTATGCTAAAATATATGGTTACAATATAGATTTATATGTGTATTTATTATTATATAGTTTATAAATAGTTAATAAATAAGCAGTTATAAAGAGAAAAAGGTAATGAGAAACAATATTTAATATAGGGATTTATTATATTTTATTAAATAATGTGTTGAAATTATTTAACTATATTTTTATTAAACAAAATAGATCAGAAAGAAAGTGTAAAATAAAGCAATCAAGATTAGTAGATTAGGATGTGAAAATGTACACATGTGAGTATGAATGTTTAAACATAAAGCATTTTTACACCTATTTCTAGTGACTATAGATTGCCAGCTTTATTGTTTGGGTTATCTGTGTCTAAGATCGTTTTAGAAAAGAGGTGCTTTGATGGATTAAAATGTGATTATTAATTTTCTTGTAAAATTGTGACAGACCATCAAACTTGTCAAACTCTGATTTTTGATCTTTATTTCAAGATAAGATTTTCAGGTGGTCCTTTTCTTTGATCAAAGATTCACATTATAAATGAGTGAAACAATATTTAGGCAGTCAGTTTTTTTTCAATATGATTAGAGAAGAGATGTAAGCTCTGATTTTTTTTCAAAAGAGAGTGAGCAATTGATTTTTTTCACTTTTTAAAAATTGAGGAAGAAAAAATGACTCTTGTTTTAAAGTCAGTATAAACGAAGATGTGCTTATATATAAGTAATTCCCAGCAAGATTAAGATAAAGAAAAATTGGAACAAAATTGAATTTCTTGGAAGAAGTTATTAACAATTCTATGAAATGATATTAATATATTTTGCTGTGTATAATACAATGAATTTGCATTGCTAAAACCATTGTTTCTGCTTTCTGGAATCCTACAGTATGGGTTAGCTCATTGATCTGTCTATGGACTCATATACCAGTCAAGTAATAGCCAATAAAAATGATAAAGCTTAAAGCCAACCACACCAGCTATTTGAAATGCTTTTCTGGCACCTGGTCTATTATAGGCTCATTACCTTTGGATGGAGGGAGAAGGGGAAAGAAGAGGAAAAGAAAAAATGTATAAAGGCCTTATAATTAGGTTTGATTAAGCTATCAACCAATTTTTTGTTAAAATTTTCCTCATATTCATCTAAAGTGTCTACAATGTTTTTTTTTAAAATCGTAGAGACAAGCAAATCCACCAGTTCATACTTATCTAAAAGCATTTGAAATAACTCTTTTTGAAATGGTAGAAGCAAGCCAGTCAAAGAATTCAGTGTTATCAAAAGTATCAACAATAAATAATTTTAAAATTGAAAAAATAAGCAAGTCAATTAATTCATGTTTATCTTAAAAGTATCTGCAAGAACTTTCTTTTTTTTAAATGGAGCAAATCAACTTTTGAAGCTATATGTGAGACAAGCAGTCTGAAATTCAAACTTGAGACATTTGCAAAAAGTGAAAATAATCGGGTAACTATGAACTTTCATTAACAGATTTTTTATTCTTACTTATTAAAAGTAAACCTTAATTTATTGTTCAAAGCATTTTTTTCTTTGATACAGAAACATTAAAGGCTTATTTATCGATAGTCATTCTCAATATTACATAACATAACACAAACACAGTTTAAATCTTTAAACTTAAATTTTCATTATTTTTTATTATTTTTTTTAATATTATATATTGTAATATTGAAATGTTTTTTTTATTGTTCTTCAGTTGTTATGATAATGAGCAACCTATAAATATATGCATTTATAATGTTTTTTTATATTTATTTTGTTGCCTATTAAAATTGATATAATGTATTTTATTTTCTTTTGCTCAAGTTTGCAAGAATATTTTTTGATATATGTGATTTATGTAATAATCTCTAATATAAAGTGAACACATTTTAAAAATATATATTGACATATCACAGGGTGTATGTGCATTTGTAACTGCTTATACAAACACATCCAAAGAATAGGTTATACATAATTAGTTTAAATATTGTAAATTATAAAGCAAGGCTTACATATGAATGGAAATGAAATAAAACACAAGTTACATATGAAATTTATTTTTATGATATAATAAGTTAGGAAAGTCTTAAGTAAGCATTCAATGAAATATTTTTTTTAAAAATGTCATTGTAAGCCAGCTTATTTTAAAATTATCCAAAATGACAAACTCATATATAAAATTTTGTATTAGTTCTATAGCCAATTAATATAATGATAGAGTCAATTGTACAGTTATTAAATTGATTTTAAAGAAAGAAAGAGTAATAGTATTAATAAAATATAATTATATATCTTCATTGGTTTTCGAGTTGTTATTAAAAATATTGTTGTATTTTTCTTGTCTTAATTTTATTGTTTTAAATGATCATCATCATTCGTAAATATTGAGCAATCACTTGCAAATATTAAGAAAGTGCTTGCAAAATGTTAAGTAAACTAGAATGTTGATTTACATTTAGGTATTTAAGGATTATGCTTGATAATAACCAAGTTTTAATAATTATAGTTCAATAATAGAAAGCTAAAATTATGTTGTGTCCATGAGTTTTGATCATCTTCATCAAAGATGGATATATTATTGATTTAAAACACTGTTTCAAAGGGTACTGTACAAGAGTTATGATCGCCATCATCATTAATAAATTATAAGCATTAAATCTAATGTTTAACATAATTAATATATTTAGTAAATAGTGGTTTATAGAAAATTGAATATCATGTGGAGAGAGGCGTGATGATCAGTCATTATCACTAGTAATATTGAATCCTAGTTTTAACTATAAAGGTACTTGGAATAAATAAATAAAAACGTGTATAAATACTAAGGAGTGTTATATTTAAATCTCAGTTTAAAATAGGATGATTTTAATAAATGCCTATGAGTTTATAAATATAAATTTATTGTTGTGAGTTTATTAATAAGCTATGGCTGGTATCCTCATCACTATTATTATCATTATTATTATGATATTATTATCATCATCATTATTATCATCATCATTATTACTTTTATATTGTCATAAATAATTAAGTTAAATGGCCATCCATATCAGTAATGGTCTTCATGATGCTTGTTTAGAAGCCATTAATAAGATTATACTTGTCTGTTCCTCAATATACGTAAAATGAGCTAGTAATATCTATAAGAGACTTTGATCTATAAAAAAAATTTGGTGATATGGGGATTTTATGATTTTATTGACATGAGTAAAATATAAGAGTGTCATTTTTTTTCATTAGTCATCCAAGTCATGTGTAATAAAAATGTACCGAATGAGTTTGAACTCAGTACACTCTAAACAGATATTTATCTAGATTTAAAACAATCTACTGGTGCTCATGGGAAAACACACATACTTAGCTAAACTGAATAAAAAGTGATCCCATCTCTTTTCCAACTTATTAACTTTATGTAGTATGTTTTATAAGTTGTCATGAATAGCACCAGTGTGTGTGTATGACCATGAATGGTCTTATATATTTGGAAAGAAGAATAGTAAGGATTCTTTATTAAAAGAACCTAGTATTGGAGATAAGCGAAATGCACTCCAGGGATCTCACAGTGGGTAATTTTATTCAGAGGCTATATTTAATATTATTTTATTTGATGACAATGGCTAGTGTGTTTTATTGTTCAAATGACTTCCCCAATATCTAAATATCATTAAATCTTTAATGAGGATAGTTTTAATTGTCATGTTGTTATTTTAAGTATTAAGAAATGAGATAATTTATTTATTTCATTACTAATGTGACAGAATTAATGTTTAGGATAGTTGCAAACGGGCTATAATGTTATATTTAATTAATTAAAAATAGACACCCAGATAGAGCATGATATGCATATGTTCTTATTTATCTGTTAGCATCATCCTTATTTAATTATAAATTGTATTCTAGCTAACACAGTAAATTCATTTCTCATTTAATTTACTCGGTTACAAATGATGAATGGCTAGAGCATAGCATATATCATGTTCAGTGTTTAGTTATTGAATTATAGCAACTATCATTTTATCACTCATCTATATATTAAACGGTTACAATATAGCAGCCTTTTTCATCATTACAGTAATTTTAATTATTGTTTCAAATGGCAGATTATTTTAATATGATAATAATTAATAATTTCTTTCTATATCTATTTTATTTCTGTTACAATATATAAAAATAAAGTTTTACTATTGTAATTTACTAATACTAATACATATTTTTATGTGTGTATAGATCAATATAATGACAGTGTTATTTTCTATTACTAGTTAGTTTCTTAATATAAATTTATGTGTAATTCATACATTCAAACCTCTTCTAGTACTTTTTTAAAGTAGTTTTTTAAATGTTTCATGATTTTGAGTTAACTCAAAGATTGTCTGTTTCATTAATTTACATCTATATTTTATTTTAGAAATCGGGTGATAATTCTACCAGTTTAGATCACTCTTCTACTGTTATTTGTATTGATAGTAATATAGGTTTTTTTATGTTAAAACAGCATCTTTGCTATTATTGATTTATTAATTTAAAAAAAAACTGAAGAGATCAGTATTTTCCAGGAAGTTCAGTAAAGATTAAAGAATTTTCTTAATTGTTTTTAAAAAAGGGCAACATCTTTAGACAAGAACAGTTTTTATTCTTTGCAAACAGGTTTCCACAGCATTTGGAAGATTAATTGAAGAAACATTTTGGAATAAAAGAATAAATTTATTAAATATTTCTAATTATTTTTACGCAATAATTATGTAAAACAAAAAAAGTTACATACAATGTATGCTTTGTTTTTAAAAGTAAAAGTTAATTATTATGTCTGTAATATTACTAAAAAAGTATGGCATAAGATGGCAACTGTGTGAAACTAATCATGTAATGCCATCACCTGTCATAACTGACATAGTATTACAATGCTTTAAGATATTCTAAAAACTATAGAGCAAGTTTAAAATTTTAAAGCAAAATTTAAGATTTACCAGAAATCTACATTTATTCATATCTGTTTAAATATTTTAAAATAAAAAAGATTTTGTTCATTTTTTTCAAGATTTGTTTATTTTCAGATCATTGAATAATGTTTTATATCCCTTGTTCATATTACAATTTATTTTTGTAATGTTCAGATATGAGTTTTAGAATGTTTTTTATTTAAGCTTAATTTATTGAGTTTTAGAAATACATACATTTTAAAGAAATGATAGGTTAAGCATTGATAAAATCTGCCATCAGGTTTAACAGCAGAAAATATCAGCATTACAAAGTGTTAATGAAAATTATATTGGCAACTGATTTAATTATTAAAGAGTCTATGGTGAAATTACTTGAAATGGATAAAGTTTACAAAATTTATTGACACTTAATTTGTGAATACTTAATTTTGAAATTTTCTGCTGTCTGAAATATGCAATTTTTAAACATTTTCATAAAAAATAATTTTCTTTCCATTATCTTTTTTCATTAATTCAATTTTTAATTAAAAAAAATGTTATTCATTTTTTGAGAAAAAATAAGATGTACATTTTAAAAGATGTATTTCATATTTTTCTACATTAAATAAAAAATTTACCCCATGCCTGTGCTGTTATAAAGGGTAATCCAACAGTAAGCCTGATGATGATCAGGTTCGGGTGGTTAGTATCAAAAAGGCTATATGACTTAAAACTTGAATATAACTGCAACTGAGGAAAAAAAAACAATTTTGATGCAGAATTAGTAGAAAAAACTTACTATTGTGAAATATGTGACTTAATTATAAATGATGATTAATTGGTTAAATTATAATTGATTATAAATTATAAAAATAGTGATGTTATAGTATATGTGAAAAATGTTCATTTATTAGCTATTATAGTCTGAATTAAATTTAAATATACTTTATATTGTTGCAGTGTATAGGTAAGCAATTGCCTTATTTATACTGTGTATCTGTTTGATGAGTAACACTGTTGGATTTGACCATCATGAAGAGGCACTAATTATATATATATATATATATATATATATATATATATATATATATAAACTCTTTGATGATTTAATTCCTCCCTTCTTATTTGAAAGACCCTAGTATAGAACATTGTCCATATTTGCAATATTTTATATTTACAATTAAACCTTTCTTCTATATCATACCTTGATAATCTTCATGTTATTTATTACAAATGCAAGTTTTCAAATGACAGTCATTCTAAAAGTTGATATTTTAGCTTTGCAAATAGAAAAATAAATTACTAAATGAAGTTTTTAACTATAACAATGGCACTTTGCATATTGGACATAATTTTATATATTTAAAAAGTTTGTAAAACAAAATATTATTTTAACTCCATTTTTAATGGTCAAAGGAAATTTAGGTTAGATATTGTTAAAAAAAATGTCTTTAAAAATTATAATTAAATTTATTATTATTAAAATTTTAAATGTTATTGTCAAGAAAAGAGAGTAGGACACACAAAAGCCACCTCCTTTTTAATTTAGTAGCAATCTAAGTAGAAGATAAAGTATTTATATAAATGTTAATCAAGGTTTATGTATATGTATATATTGTAACCAGTTGGGTTACATCACACACACTAATATAGTGTATGTGAATATATATATGTAAAATAAAGGAAAAGTAGAAATTAACGTAGAATAAATTTTTGTAGATATTTTTCTATATTTTCTAAAATAAAATAATAACAAGTAAAGGGTTAAATAACTCTGGGTTTAAAACAAAATTTCATTATGAAATTAATATTTTAAAAAAAGGTCTTAATAAATATAAATATTGTATTGTTATTATTATTATTCTGATTGTGAAATGTAAAAACACAATACTTGTTTTTGAAATTTTTTTTATTAATTAAACAAAGTTTTATCTATTAGAAATCCCCTATGTAAAAACATGTATATGTTTTCAAAGAGATTAGTGAGATAAAAATAAAAACTCTGTTTATAATCAAGCTGCTGTTGTCACCATAGATGAGTCTATAAAAGGGCTGATAACAAATTAACTCCAGTCTGGATAGTGATTTTGAAAAGAACAGTTCTGTTTGCAGTTTTGTAAGAGTTGGTCAGAAGAGTTTTTAATATTTTAAGCAGGGACCATCTAGGCCAACTGCAAAGTTTGGATAATGATTTTGAAGAGAACAGTATGTAGTTGGCTGTAGCAGAAAGTTTGCAGAAAAGCTACCATGAGGAAATGTTGCTGAAGGCAGGAGCTGCTACTATTTTCCTTCACAGGAGTTTTGATTTTGAAGCTGGGTCACTTCTGAATCAATAGCCTGAAGAAAAAAATGAGGACAAAATAGCTAGCAGAGTTGTATAAAGTTTCTATGAAGATCTAAGGGAGTACAGTCCAGTAGCTGCCTTATAGTTTACTGCAGTTTTGATTCATGAAGCCAGGATCACTTCAAATGCATCAACTAGCTACTTAAATATGTTCTAGAAGACAGCTTGACAAATGCTTGGACTACAAAAGTAAGCTCATGGTATGCCAACTAATTACTTGGATAATTTTACCTGAAGATGACAACAAACCTATATTACATTTTCTGATGGACTAAAAATCAAGCTTACCAAGAGAAAGCAAGAAATTGGTGTACTGATGCTACTGTTCATCTATGCAAGCAGGAAACCACAGATAAATACATCGCATGTGTATACAGTGAGTTGTATTTTTTGAAATATTCTTATAAAAGACATTTTAACTTCGTAACTGAAAGTAAAATTTGCTCCAGTCAAATGTTTAAAAGAGAGACGATTTGCTATATATATTTTGCTAAGAAATAATTTTTATATTCATTAAAAAAAAGAATATATAATTTAAATGCAAACATAATTTTATTTGAATTAAAATCGAAAAAACAAATCTTTTAAATTGGTCTAAAAAACGTTGATAATTAATCAACAAATACCTGTCAAAAAAAATTGACTATACTTTTGAGAACTTATAGACTGAAACTAATTTTAAATTGTATCTATATTTTGTTTATACACACATATAGGTAGGAAATTTATGTATTAGAAAATTATAATACTATTGTAAAAAGGTGAAATAGATAAAAGTCAGTGTGCATATGTATATACACGCACACTCATATATGTAAAATTTTAATATATTTTTTTTTTATTAAATGTCAATTTATTTTTATTTTTCACGCATCTGTGTGCATATATATATATTGTAACGAACACAGACGTTCGTTACATTGTTGTTTTTTTTTATTTATTAAACATGAAAGTAAATTAAAAAGTTCGCATTTAAAAATTTTCTTTTAGAATTAAAAATTGAAATTAAATATCATCTTAAACTCTTATATATTAAATCGCACAGATAATGAAAAATTATTAAAATAAAACTTTATTAAAGAAAAAGTATTTTAAAACTAAATTTTAAAAAGATTTGGAGATGAAATTATATCTTTAAATTTATCTTTAAATATATTTTTGATTTGGAAAACAGGTTAATTAATCAGAAATGGAAATGATTGTTAATTAGTTAAATGTAAACCAGCCTTCGGCATTTAAATGTAAAAACACCAGTCAGATAGGAAAACAATAGAAACTGTTAGCAAATAAGAAGAAATCCCTATGGAATCGGACCGCAGTGAAAGAACCATCGCATCGGTGACGTAATGTAAATTCAATCCTTCACATTAATATAAAAGGAAAATTTGGAAATTATTAATCAGTGACTGGAAATTGATTATTACGATGTGGCTATATGTAGTAGTACGGAGTTGGAGGAATTGACAGATGCACGGTCAATTCTTTCAGCTGTTAAAGAAAGGAGAAATGAACTATCATTTCCTACATTGAGGACCAACTAAATTAAAAAACCTCTGAATGAATAAATAAAACATCGGCTAAATGTATACCAATACTTCAGGACAGCGTGGGAATTCCCGTTCAAACTTACAAACGACAGATAAAGATGAACTGTTTAAAACCGTAAGAACGTTACAATTAATGAACATTAAATTAAAAACTTTTCGTATTTAAAATAATTGCATTAGTTTCCTATCTGACTAAAGTAGTTAAAATGTTATTTGATGTATTTTTTATTTATTTGTGTAAAATCATTTCCATTTATTTAATTTTGTTCTTTAAGTTTATTTATGATTTCTGTTTTCCGATAAATTAAAATATATCAATGTTAAACTTAAGTCGGGCGTGAATGGCTGTATAGATTTGTAAAGTTATATTAGGGGAGGGTTATCTTAGGTTATTTGTTTCGTGGTTAAATTGGGTCAATGGATTAAATATATTGGTGTAATTAGTAGATGTAATATTGATTCGCTACGGGCAGAATCACTTCATACACCGCACACTTCCGTTTGCCTATGGAAGGAATTATAAGACGGAGAACGCAGTTCCTTTCTATGGAGTTTTTTTATTTATTGTTCTTCTCGTTAGATAGATGTAATATTCCTATCTGATTGAGAGTCAATGTCTTTTCTTAATCTTTTTGTGCTGCCGTAATTTATTACATTGAATACATCGATATATCAGATGAATTGATGCCGGTTTGACTACGAATTTTAACCTAAGGTTAAATAGGGATAGAATGTTTATTTTCAAAAGCAAATCTATGTGGTCTATTCATACTTGACCCTAAATAAAAATGCATTAAATTTAAGTTGTTTATAGACGCTTGCATGGATTGTTTATTGGTTAACTATGTTTTGCGTTTCCATGTTTGATCAAAATATATAGACATTCGATAAATAATGATACCTTACGGTGAGTATCTAAAATGTATTTATTCGGATGTCTTTTAAATCATTGGTGACAATGCAAGTATCTTATGGTGAATACTACTGGGTTACTTATAAATTTCCCTCTGCAATTGCCTGTATCAATGATTTTATCTTTTGATCGTTTATGTTTTCTTTGAAATGTTTTTAACCGTGTAATCTATGTAACCGATGTGTAGCAATATATTAAAACAAGCTTTTATAATCCCATCTGTGCGAACTTAATTAAAATGTAAACTTATAATATAATAGAAATTAAAATGTAAATTAAAATCTAAGGTAAAGTTAAAAATAATGTTAAATGTTAAAATGTAAAAGTAATACTAAAATAGTTTTAAATCTTATATATATGTGCATAAATAAATGATTGTGCGTTAATTACTGGCAGTGGCTTATTTTATTCTTTTTTTTTATATATACTCTTAGATTATTTTTTTAAATCTCTGCTATTCCACTGAGCTAGTGACATGGACTAACGACCGGATGCAAAATTTAAAAAAAAAATAATAATTTTTTTTGACTGACGTATCTGCCTACTTTATAAATTTTTCTAGGTTCAAATGCCTAGATGGCGCCCCGTAGTGCAGTTGACGTTAAGTCGCTTTCTCCGTATCGTTACAATATATATGTAAACCATAGTAATAATTTGAATATATTTTATTATACGTTTTGTAAATTAATGTAACAATTTGAATTTTGAATGGTAAATGTTGTCAATTAATGTAATAATTTGAATTTTGTAGCAATATTGTAAATTTCAGTATAATGACTTTTATTATTGTATATTATTCAAAATCAGACCTTAAATATCTTTATTTATTTTTGTTATTAATAAACTTTTATTTAATTGTTAAAAATTGTATTCCATCATCTCTTGTTCACATACAGTAACAGAGCTTGTGTTCCTGAGCTAGATTGGTGCATGGATAAATGGGGATGTGTTTAGTGCTTTGGGCATCCAGTGATGATCAATCATTATCCTGGTTGGCACAAAAGAGGATACTCCATAAACCCCATGCACTATCTTTTATTTTACTTTAGTCTTATTAAAAATTTAAGTTTATAGTTCTCCAGTACAAGTGGCCTGAGCATTGATGATGATCAGCATGTTTTAAATGTCCCAGCATTATTGTTTAGATTTTTTTGATTCTTGTGTATTTTAATGGATGGGCACTAAGCTGGTGCATCCAAATTATGTTTATATAATTACCCAAGCTGGCAAAGGGTTCAGTAGTTAGCCTGGTCTACAGAAGACCCATTTTCAATCCAGTCACAAGGTTGACTGCTGATTTATATTTTTATGGTTCAAATCCAGTCACAAGATAGTCTGTTGATTTTAATCTGATTTATTGTACTGATTTGCTTATTCCCATCAATGATGATGATGGATGGTTATGTCTCTCAATGATCTCTCAATGTTCAAAGATCTCTTAATCTCATGCTCTTATATCTTATTAAATATTTTATACTTAAATATACTTTTGTAGTATTTCATTAAATGGACTGGGAGTGATGATGTATGTCATCACCCCAGCTCCACTTACAATTTCGATACCCTGATACCCCATCCCGTTACAATATATATATATATAATTAAAGGGGATTATAACACAGACTTTCAAGCTTCTTTTAGCTATCCATTCCTTCTTATATGTGAAACCAGCATTCATTGGTTTTGTCCAGATTATCATCTCCCACATACATATATAGTATGTGCTCAACTTATATTAAGATGGAAAATCTTCAAATATTAATGTACAGGCTTCAATCTTCCCCACCCCCAACTCTTCAGCCATCCATATTATTAAAAATATGATGATGAAATGCTCAAAGCCCTTGCTGATGCCAATATTGTTACCATATCCTTAAATCACTCTGACCATTCCTATAAAGAACTTTAATATATCCATTTAAATTCACAGAATATGGATGGGCAGAATTCAGGCTGACCCTGCAATATTTGGCTACCAATATAATGTATATATTAAATATTAGATGTAATTAGATGAGATTTGAATACATACTTTCAAGATCCATTCAGGTATACATGCCCATCTTCTATTGTGATGAAAATGGGGAAGGTTTGGTTTCTTTCATAAGCAAATTATATATTTAATTTTGTAAAAGTCTGTATGATACTGACACCTTTTAATTTTTAAAAAAATACTTTTGCAATGATGATAAAAAACTGTATACAAAAATCTAATGTTATCTATTGCCACAAAATAATGAAAAAAGCTATAATTGTTGCAGTGCCATCATACTACCCAAACATATCAAAAAGTGATTGCATAGCTATTCAACCACATGTGTTAAATAGACGTATATCATAAATGAAAGTAAAATGGAAGCAAACCAGCATCCTCATACCTTTAGGATAAATAATATTCATATATAAACAAACAATAAAGAGTAGAGTGCAAAAGTTTTAAGAATAGATAAATTGATTCTATTCTTTATTGTCTAATAATGTATGGGGTTTTCACATAGATTATGAGGGCTTAACTTCTATGTGAATATCATATACATTATGCCATGTTTATTTGATATTTACATTTATAAACTGATAACTAATTAAATTATCTACAGTAGTTATTTAAAATGAGATTCTGTCTCTATCTCCTATTTAAACAATTGCAATTCCAAAATGTCTATTATATATTTAAATCAGGCTTACAAATAATTTGCATTCTTTACTTTCAGCAATGCCAGAAGAAGGAAGTATAAAGATTGAAAGTTTAAAAGGTAGGTGGATTCACTCACATTTTATTTGTTGACATATAAATGTTATTTAGTGGAGTTAGTTTAAATTTTATTTATCAATGACCACAGTACATTTATTCCACATTAAAAGGACTGACCATCAATAATTTAAAATTTAATATCAGTTTCTTGCCGAATGTAGATTTTTTAATTATACAAATAAAAAAATATATAATTGTACTATAATACTTCACCACAATTCCAATGAACATTTCATCTTTAATATTAAACAAGTTTTTACTAAATTAATAGCTTCAGAAACAAACTTATGGGAGTAATTACTTTACGTCATTTTATAAACTTGAGAAATCTACTTTGGTAAGAAGACCATTGGCAGTGAATTTTGATTCATTGATGGATGTTTTTAATTTGGAATGAGTATAATTTATTTTTATAATATTGACTAGTTTAGATTTTGACTTCTATCTATCTATCTATCTATCTATCTATCTATCTATCTATCTATCTATCTATCTATCTATCTATCTATCTATCTATCTATCTATCTATCTATCTATCTATCTATCTATCTATCTATCTATCTATCTATCTATCTACCTACCTACCTACCTACCTATCTACCTATCTACCTACCTACCTATCTATCTATCTATCTATCTATCTATCTATCTATCTATCTATCTATCTATCTATCTATCTATCTATCTATCTATCTATCTTCTCTTCTCTTCTTCTTCTCATTCATCTATCTATCTATCTATTTTATTATTATTATTATATCTATCTATCTATCTATCTATCTATCTATCTATCTATCTATCTATCTTATTTTTGTAACTCTATTTTTTATTACTCTCCTTTTATCTCTATCTACCTGGTCTACCTATTCACCTATCTACTTACTTACCTATGGAATGACTTACTATTTTTGTATGTATTATTCATCAATTCATCAAACTCTTCAAACAAATTGTATTTTTTACATAAACATTTTTTAATATTTTTTATTATTATTGTAGCATTAAAATTATTTAGTTTTCTTAAGCTTTTAATATATTTTGGATTAAATAATGAACAAATGAGGGAGGAAATATGAAGACTCTGTAGCGGTGAAATCGCAACACACTTAAAAAAAAAAGAAGCCAAACGAAACATATGAGGAATATATATAAAGGCGAAATAAAAATATGAAACAAAAAAGCAACAAAAATTTGACACAGGTTAAAATTGAAGGTAAAGAAAACGAAGAAATGTTTTGCTTTTTTAGAATAAAAAACAACGGAGCGGTCAGTAAATAATTATGTGGACTCTTTTCTCATGCAACATTAATAAAAAAAACTCAGAAAAGATGTTAAGAGTGTGAGGATTTATGATATAGGTTATAATATTGACCAAGGCCTAAAAAATTGCTTTTGATCTTAATGGAGATAAATAAGTTAAATCAGATTAAATTTAATGTTTTATTTGAACGAAGTTGCACAAATTATGTTATAATTCAACTAAATGATAATGTTTCATTTGTTTTCAAATGTTTCATTTGTTTTCACTTTATCAGATCCAGCTCGAGAAAAAGCAGGACCCGGACAATGTTCCATGTGGAGGGGGGGATCTTATGTACGATAAAAATACTTAGATATTATTTAAAAAATACCTTATTTGCAAATATAGAGAGAGGGTATTGTTTTACAAGGGAACGATTCTCTTCATTAAAATTTTTATTTATTTTGTATCAAAATTCGAAACAAAAAAAAAGTTCAAAAATATATATATAATTTTTTACATTATATATATTTTATTTTGTTTATTCAAATATTGACTCATTAAAATTGCACTAATTGGTATATACTATGTATAAATATTTAGTCTTTTTTTTCTCATGTGTCATAGCATCAGCCGGGGAGCGAACCAGCTAACCCGGGACAACTGCTTGTAAAGCAGCTGTCACTGACCTCTCGACCACCAATGCTTGAACCATAAGTACGGTTTTTTGCATAAAAAATCATATGATCTATCACATGACTTCAGCTTACTAATTGCTCTTATTTATCAACTATCGTTTTCTACAACAACAACAACAAAAGATTATAATTTCATTTATGAGTGACAAAATGTTTCTTTTTAGTATTTGACTTTTCAAAAAGTGTGGACCTTTCTAAATGTGGGATCTTCTGGTATTACATTGTTCATACATCTCAGTCCAGTTCTGCACTTTATTTTTAAATAAGTAATGGGTAACAATTATATAGTGCTATAATATCATTATTCTCAGACTGGTTTCTGGCTTTTCACCGGTATCATTAAAGTCTAGAATTAAAATATTGAACTAATTTGCTTATGCATTTGAGCTACCATTTTCTTTTTATTAATCAAATAAAACCCTAAGAAACTGAAACTCTCTAACTTCACTGTATTGTTATTTAGATCTAAGATTTGGTCAGTTTCTATATATTTTAGAGATTTGACTTTTATGCCACCTGTAGGACAATTCCACCACTAATCAATGGAGCTCAGTTGGCACAATACACAATATTCCCATTCCCAGATCAAATTTTAGTTTATGCCTTCATCTCAGAAAATACCTTTTTTAAAAATCTGCTTTAAAAATACTTCCTTAAAACTATGTCTTGTTTGATAAAATGCTCATAATAAATTTTTGTATATGTAATTAAATATTATTGAGAGAAGATTTACTGGTATCCTCTTTTGCTCAAGGACACGTGACACTAATCAAATTTTTTTCTTTAAAACTCTACTAAGAAATTTTTCAAACAATCATAGATATTTAGCTTCTTGTTAGGTTCTAGATAATTGCTTTTACCCTGATTCATTGTTAAAATAAGATGTACTCATCTTTCTAGATATTATGTGGAATCTTATAGATAGATTTTGAACAATTTGTGCTTATTATGCTTATTATCTTAGAAATGAAATTTAACTATAATTTAGACCAGAGGTGGGTAGTTGTTTTGGTTCAGGGGCCACTTTGTGGAAGTGTAAGTTAGTGAAGAATCACATTGGGGGTCACATTGTGGAATCAGAGGGCTGCACCTTTTTTCATGACACAATAAACACTGCTCTATTCACCTGTCTTGCCAAAGAAATATTTGTTTGTCCATTCCTCATTAAATCCATGACATTCATCACCAATTTTACATTTCATCAGAGGGTTTATGGTTTTTCTAAAGTTGGAAATATTTACTGTTGCAGAGACAAAATTGAAATTAATCAGATCAACCGGAAAAGCACTGCACATCATATCTACTCTGCGCATGCATATCGATGTGGCTGTACTAGTGAAAAATGCAAGATGAATCTTTGGTTATGCATGGAAAGAAAATCTTGGTTCAATGCGATTTTTCTAACTGTTTTGGTGGGCCACAAAAAACTCTTAATGGGCCACAGGTGGCCTGCAGGCCGCTATTTGCCCACCCCTGATTTAGACCATAAAGTTGTAACCAAATACGAACTATTGAAACAGTAAGATTCGTATTCGAATCTTAAGTTTCACCTTTTTCTGTCGTCTCTCACTGACTGGTCTATTCCACCCAAATTTAAACTTTTTGATATCGAATTGTGTGTGTAGCAATATTAAAAATGTATAAATATATGTAGAATTCAGCATAAACATGCACACATTTCGATCTCAAATTAAACGCAATAAATAGGGATAAAATAATATAATTTAGATTTCTTTTAGTTATATAATTTTGTATAATTTTAATCATTTATTTTGGATTATAAAGTTTGTATTTATTGCTTTGTTTAAATTTCATTTAATAATAATTCTAAAAAAATGTGATATAATATTTGATTAAAAAGTAAAATAATCTTATGTTCCCTTTTTGTCTTTGAAATTGAAAAGCATCGGTCAGTGATAGATAATAGATTAATTAAAGAAAAATTCCCCAAAGTATAATTAGTAAATGTAAAATGTAAACAATAGAACGGCAGCTTTCTTTAATTAAAAACCAACAAAATGCATTGATTATCCTCAGGGCAGATTAAGTAGAACCTAAAAATATCTTAACAAAAATGTGAGAGATCAAGATGAAAAAAGAGGCCATCTTAGATTTGCTGGAGACATTGACTTAAAACTTTAGCTTTGCTCTCGATCACTGAGAGTCTCCAAAAATAATAAAATAATTTGTTCCTGCCAAGGTATGACCGAGTAAAGCACCTAGATTATTCTCCATCGGGAGATGGCCTATCGGATGCCGAACTTTCCATTGCCCATCATAAATTCCCCATGAAGATCTGCTGCCTGAAATGAATGAGAAAGCTGCTGCTGCCATAAAATTAAATAAATATCTAAATACAAGAAAGAATTGCCACTCGTGAACTTTTTGCTGCTAAACTAATGGAATCAGAAAACTTCTTATAAAACAGGTACCTGTCTGTGTTCAAACTCTAGAGTACTCTAATAATATGCTATAGTTCTTCTTTATACTACTTATCTAAATTATAAAATGTAAAAACTACCATATGTATAACTAAAACTGAATAATTAACTTAATGTGTAAATTTCTCTAATAATCTAGCTTACCTCACTCTAGCTTTCTTGGGTGCATATTTCTATAATCTACATTTTTATCTATAGTTATTATTTAATTATTGCATGCTCATAATTGTCTCAAATTTCAAAGTTTAAATCTATGATCGCTTAAAACAATGAATGCGTGTCCAATTTTCATTAATATTTACTTTCCTAAATAACTTTACTTTCATATAAATCGACACGCATTCAGTGCATCATTATTGTAATGCAGGGTCTACTACTTCGCAAATGGCTGGCATATTAGTTGTAATAACTCCCAGTTTATATATATTTTGTATTTATTAAATTTAATGAATAATTCTAGAAAATCACATTTGTTTGAGAGTCACCAGAGTTCTTTAGTAAATGTTGGTAATGTAGGGCCGAGTCAGAAATCTATTTAAATCTCATCATAATCGTTTATACAGTATACATGTGTTACGTTTTAGAGACGCGATGACCCATTCTGCCGTCAAATTTCCGGATTCTTCAGGGTTAAAATTAACCCCAGTCGTCCTACACAAGTGGGCGTAATGGGTGCTCCCATGGGATTTGACAATGTCATGCAGCCAGCCGGCAAATTGCGACACGTACCGCTTGTCCCTGGTTATGCTTATGTGACACCTTACTTCGTCGGGTCAAGGTAGAGACCAGCCCGACATTCTTATAAACCCATTTGCGGCATTGCAGTTTCAATATACTGCCATTCCATATCACCTTTCTAAAGCATACCACGTGTTCCTTTAGTCAATTCTATTATTCTATATATCACTCCGCCTCTGCATTATCTTTGTAATTCACTCTCAAATAAATGTTTGCCTTTAGTTATAAATAAATATTTTAATTAAATAAATATATGTCTGCCATTACTCTTATAACCCATACTTTAGACTCTTGTCTTGCAAAGGTGTAAATTCCCCAAGGCATGCATTAGAAATACTTACTTGAGAATTTTAGGTAGCTAGATTATGCCTTCAAATAAGTGAATTCCTTTTGTAAACATTTCAGTATCGGAAATACCGCTACTGAAATCCTCAATATAAATTAATGTCTAAATAAATAAATGTATTCTTTAAAATATAATCATGTCGCAAATCCCGCTACTGAAGCTGTTAGTCCATAAAATATTATTAGATTGTGTTATTAAAATGTATTAATAAATAATTTTAAACTATACATCCACAGTTACGTTTCATTTATTCGATACCCATTCTATATAATATTTTCTCAATTATGTAAATATGAATGTTTAATTAATATTAGTTTGGTTATTGGCTAACTCGAGAAAATCATGAGTCTCTTGCATATCCCTGACCACCGTGCCTAAGGAAATATTTACTAATGTCGCATCAGATGCGTTGTTTCATGGATTGTATTGTGGAACCGATAAACTATGTTCGAACTCAGTACCAGGGGTGGCTTCGCTACTCGATGGTGCTGCTGTTCTTTATGGTGGTCGAATTCTGCACTATGTTTACGAGTCACACGTTTTCTGACCGTTATATAGTTAAATTTTTTTTTTAGCGTTTGGCGCTTTCCAACGTGGAGCTTTCGATACAAAAAACCCATATATACCCTGAGCAAAATATAACACATATAAATTTCTTTTAGCGTTCGTTACTTGAGTTAGCTAATTAATCTATATATATACGATTTTGTTTTGATAAAAATAATGAAAAAAAAAAGTAAATCAAGTGAAATAATGTGGGTCGAGTAAATGAAAGGACAGCAGACGTAATAACAAATTTAAGGAAAGCAGGGATGTGTGTGTACGTTAAGAAGGAACGAAAATACTCGGATCTAATGAAATATTTTTTTTTATATATATATGTCAAAAAAAAAAGTAATCAGTCGTTAAATGAGAAAGCAAGTAGCATTGATTTTTTTTTATTAAAACACCGTTATATATATAGCATAGACAGCAGAAGCTTGTTATATATGTTAACACTAAATATTTTGTTAAAGTACAAATATATATATCATAGACAGCAGTGGCTTATTATATGCGTAACCAGTAGTTCGCTATAATATATATGTTAAATATGTTAAATGCAGCAATATAGAGATAGGGCAATGTAGAGTAGGTGAGGGCAGCGAAAGAGTGTTATAGGGCCAATATTCCGGTGGGGAGTAGTCAAATGCTAGTAGTATAAAATAAATAATATTAAGAGAAATGGAAGCAGAAAATGACGAAATAGCATCAATGAACTTCAGTCTAAGGTTACTTGAAATATTTAAACAGAGTAAAGAAGAATGGAGGAAAATACGTGAGGAAGCGAGAAGAAGATATGAAGAACCAAAACGAGTCAGGAAGAGGAGGAGATACGAGTTAGGGAGCATCAGAAAATTGATAGGGATATGTTGATATATCTTGAAATGATCAAAGAACATTATGGAATATCCCCAGTTAGTAAAAAGGAAGAAGAAATTAAAGATATGGAAAAGGAAAGGGAATTAGAAATACTTGACAAACCTATGATAGTAGATGAGCAAATAGACCTTATTCCAATAGATGAAAGCCCACAAGAACCGTTGATTGAAAGCAGTAAAAAAGAGACGAAGATGGACACCAGCATGACACCAACACGATTGCATTTTAGTAAAGCAGAGTCATTACTGATCAAGACGCCATTACCCATGGATGAATGTGAAATCAATATTGAAACTGACAGACGCAAGGCACACCGCTGCCTTACAGAAAGTGCAGAACGGAAATTACGAGCAGATCGGAGAAGCCAACATTTCCAGGTCGGGAACTATGTTTGGGTATGGAACTCTCAACAAAGTAACTGAGATAAAAGAATATATAAAAAGTTCTTCCCTTTGTACCGGGGACCCTTTATAATTGATCGCACATGTGGCCCAAATGCATATTTATTAAAAGATGGAGATACCATAAAAGGGACATACAATGCCCGTAATCTCAAACCATGTAGGTATTATCCACCTGACCCGGGGTTGTAAAAATATTAGACTCTTAGGATAGATTAAACGTATGTGACAATATTAAAATGAACTTGATATAATGAACTTGGTTGAACGGATTGTACTTTAGTCACATAGGGTTTTAGATAGAAATTTTATTATATATATTGTTGTTTTAATTACTATTACTACTAATAAAAATTTTTTTTTTATATTATACTAACTAATCCTATTCTAAGAATTTTTGTTTTATACATATATATTCAGTTTAACTAATTATTTCTATGATTGTAACCAGACACGGCCAAATTAGGCCATTTTAATTAAACTATAAATTCTAGATCCAGGTATATAAATTGTTCATTGCTTCATGTAATCTCTGCTTTCTCTATTTCAATATCTGTAAAAACAATAATAATTTTTTTTTTCCTTTTCGTCTTTCAATTATGTAATGTAAATTTTTTTTCTCTTTCTTGCCTCCTTTGTTCTTCCTTAATTGTTCATGGGAAGTACGGGGAAATGAAACAGTAAGATTCGTATTTGAATCTTAAGTTTCACCTTTTTCTGTCGTCTCTCACTTACCGGTCTATCCCGCACAAATTTAAACTTTTTGATATCGAATTGTGTGTGTAGCAATATTAAAAATGTATAAATATATGTAGAATTCAGCATAAACATGCACACATTTCGATCTCAAATTAAACGCAATAAATAGGGATAAAATAATATAATTTAGATTTCTTTTAGTTATATAATTTTGTATAATTTTAATCATTTATTTTGGATTATAAAGTTCGTATTTATTGCTTTGTTTAAATTTCATTTAATAATAATTCTAAAAAAATCTGATGCAATATTTGATTAAAAAGTAAAATAATCGTATGTTCCCTTTTGTCTTTGAAATTGAAAAGCATCGGTCAGTGATAGATAATAGATTAATTAAAGAAAAATTCCCCAAAGTATAATTAGTAAATGTAAAATGTAAACAATAGAACGGCAGCTTTCTTTAATTAAAAACCAACAAAATGCATTGATTATCCTCAGGGCAGATTAAGTAGAACTTAAAAATATCTTAACAAAAATGTGAGAGATCAAGATAAAAAAAGAGGCCATCTTAGACTTGCTGGAGACATTGACTTAAAACTTTAGCTTTGCTCTCGATCACTGAGAGTCTCCAAAAATAATAAAATAATTTGTTCCTGCCAAGGTATGACCGAGTAAAGCACCTAGATTATTCTCCATCGGGAGTTGGCCTATCGGATGCCGAACTTTCCATTGCCCGTCATAAATTCACCATGAAGATCTGCTGCCTGAAATGAATGAGAAAGCTGCTGCTGCCATGAAATTAAATAAATATCTAAATACAAGAAAGAATTGCCACTCGTGAACTTTTTGCTGCTAAACTAATGGAATCAGAAAGCTTCTTATAAAACAGGTACCTGTCTGTGTTCAAACTCTAGAGTACTCTAATAATATGCTATAGCTCTTCTTCATACTACTTATCTAAATTATAAAATGTAAAAACTACCATATGTATAACTAAAACTGAATAATTAACTTAAAGGTGTAAATTTCTCTAATAATCTAGCTTACCTCACTCTAGCTTTCTTGGGTGTGTATTTCTATAATCTACATTTTTATCTATAGTTATTATTTAATTATTGCATGCTCATAATTGTCTCAAATTTCAAAGTTTAAATCTATGATCGCTTAAAACAATGAATGCGTGTCCAATTTTCATTAATATTTACTTTCCTAAATAACTTTACTTTCATATAAACTGACACGCATTCAGTGCATCATTATTGTAATGCAGGGTCTACTACTTCGCAAATGGCTGCCATATTAGTTGTAATAACTCCCAGTTTATATATATTTTGTATTTATTAAATTTAATGAATAATTCTAGAAAATCACATTTCTTTGAGAGTCGCCAGAGTTCTTTAGTAAATGTTGGTAATGTAGGGCCGAGTCAGAAATCTATTTAAATCTTATCATAATCGTTTATACAGTATACATGTGTTACGTTTTAGAGACGTGATGACCCATTCCGCCGTGAAATTTCTGGATTCTTCAGGGTTGAAATGAACTCCAGTCGTCCTACACAAGCGGACATAATGGGTGCTCCTGTGGGATTTGACAATGTCATGCAGCCAGCTGGCAAATTGCGACATGTACCGCTTGTCCTTGGTTATGCTTATGTGACACCTTACTTCGTCGGGTCAAGGTAGAGACCAGCCCGACATTCTTATAAACTTATTCGCGGCATTGCAGTTTCAATATACTGCCATTCCATATCGCCTTTCTAAAGCGTACCACATGTTCCTTTACTCAATTCTATTATTCTATATATCACTCCGCCTCTGCATTATCTTTGTAATTCACTCTCAAATAAGTGTTTGCCCTTAGTTATAAATAAATATTTTAATTAAATAAATATATGTCTGCCATTACTCTTATAACCCATACTTTAGACTCTTGCCTTGCAAAGGTGTAAATTCCCCAAGGCATGCGTTAGAAATACTTACTCGAGAATTTTAGGTAGCTAGATTACGCCTTCAAATAAGTGAATTCCTTTTGTAAACATTTCAGTATCGGAAATACCGCTACTGAAATCCTCAATATAAAATAATGTCTAAATAAATAAATGTATTCTTTAAAATATAATCATGTCGCAAATCCTGCTACTGAAGCTGTTAGTCCATAAAATATTATTAGATTGTGTTATTAAAATGTATCAATAAATAATTTTAAACTATACGTCCACAGTTACGTTTCATTTATTTGATACCCATTCTATATAATATTTCATCGATTATGTAAATATGAATGTTTAATTAATATTAGTTTGGTTATTGGCTAACTCGAGAAAATCATGAGTCTCTTGCATATCCCTGACCACCGTGCCTAAGGAAATATTTACTAATGTCGTATCAGATGCGTTGTTTCATGGATTGTATTGTGGAACCGATAAACTATGTTCGAACTCAGTACCACGGGTGGCTTCGCTACTCGATGGTGCTGCTGTTCTGTATGGTGGTCGAATTCTGCACTATGTTTACGAGTCACACGTTTTCTGACCATTACACTATGGATGACATAGTTAATGTCTGTCTAATCTAAGAATACAAGAATAGAATTAAAATTATTAGTGTATCTAACACTTCATTTGATTTTCTATGGATTTCTTTATGATAATCTTAAATAGCTAGATATCTTAAAAAATCTACATACATACTAAATAAATAAATAAATAAATAAATAAAAATAACGAATTTAATAGTTTTTTGATTGGAAAACTGAAAATGATTAATTGGATCGTTTTGTAAATAAAGAAGATATTTAAACTTCCAACTAAAAGATGTAGGATTAAAAAAACTAAGATGATCTTTATAAACCTTGGCCTCTGGAATCTACCACTCTTCCACAGCATTAAGCCAGAAAAAATAAAATGTCAATGATTTGAAATAAAAATAGGATTAATAATTATGAAAGAGTTGAAGAAAAAATTATGCAAGACATTTATACATATTTTTAAAAAATGAATGTGGATATATCTTGGTTATAAACATGAGAAAAAAAGTATTTGATAAGAAGTAATTTCAGTAACTAGAATTGTTGTTCTAAATATTTAAAAAAACTATGAAAGACAATGGGTAGATTGTTAGTTTATTATATGATTTTTTATCCAAACATACGCTAATGAGATAATGACAGATATATGTAATCATTCAAATAAAAATAATTTAGCAATCGAAATATAAGTAAAAGTTCTGAAGAAGATTGCTGGGGCAATTGAAATCATCAATAATGATAAAGCATTGTAAAAAATAATAAAGAACATAGATGAAAATAAAAATCAATGAAATCTATATTTCTGTGATATATTAGCTAATGGATCTCAACAATTTAATTTTCAGTTTGGTTATTTAGAAGTTAGACTTATTCTTGGACATATTTAGAATTCTGATTCTAAATATAGCTTAGTTTGGTTTGATCAGTTCTAGTTTTGTAGATATAGCATAATTTGTTTAGATTTAACAGTTCTATTCAATATTTGACCATTTACTTACAATTCAATTCTTCTGAGATCCAATATATTGTTGAATACTATGATCACACTACTATGCTGTAGTTTTAAAGCACTCTTTCCATGATCTTTAATCCTATTTTAACAAGTTTTACATTCATTTGAGGGCAAAAATTTGAAATAAATATTAATTTATTAGTTGGGGAAAAAATGAAAATGTTATAGTCTACAGAGGAAAACTATAAATAAGCCAACAAAAGCCTAGAAAGTCAGTGATTGGTAAATTTGTTGATCTTGGATACATAAACTTGTAAACTCTTTTTTGATTGTGGTTAATAATGAGTTAAAATTATATAATTTTAGAATTTATTTAAATATTTATGATTATTTTTACAAAATATTTGTGTAGTAAGTAATAAAAAAAGAAATATATTCATGTTTACATTTAGACTTTTTTCAAATTGTTTCACTTTTAAAAATACAAGTTAAGAAATTTGAAGGAATAACAAAAGGAAAATTAAGATCATTAAACTGCCAAACACCATAACATTAAACTTTTGAGATATTTCTATAATTATAAATACAATTTTAAAATTTAAAACAGAATTTAATAACTTTATGATAATTTCATAATTATTCATTCACATTTAAAAAATGAAATTTATTCAACACATATCATTAATTTTTTTTTTTCAGAAGAATGACAATCAGTCAATAAGAAAAAAGTATTTGTTTGCATTATGTAATTTCACTTTATTTAACTTTATTATTATTATTATTATTATTATTATTATTATTATTATTATTATTATTATTATTATTATTATTATTATTATTATTATTATTATTATTATTATTATTATTATTATTATTATTATTATTATTATTATTATTATTATTATTATTATTATTATTATTATTATTATTATTATTATTATTATTATTATTATTATTATTATTTAATTAGAGGGGATTTGAACCCAGACTTTCAAACTCCAAACCTTCCATTTTAAACAGGCATATTTTCTTTTAATATTATTATTTTTACCAAAAGCACTCCAAACAAGTTTAATTCTATGATTAATTTCATCCATTATGTTTCCATCTATAGTATATAAGTTGACCAAGGTATTTGCAATTGTTAACTTATTCTAACTCATCATTATCAATCTTTATTTTCATCTTTTGAAAAAATCCATTGAACATTACTTTAGTTTTTTAATATTTGTCTTTAATCCCATTTTCTTTCTTTTATATGATAATTCTTTCAACATTTCCTGAAGCTCTAAAGCATTATTTATAAAAACAACTATATCATCTGCAAAATCTAGATGACTTAAATAATCTCTATTTTTTTTTATTCTCTTAGCTTTTCATTTTAATCCACAAAATACTGCTATAAAAAAATTTGGAGATATGGAATCATTCTGTTGTACATCCTTCTTAATGTTAATTTTCTTAAGATCATTATATAATATAATTGTTGTTGCATTTTTATAAATATTCTTCAGAATATGTTAATATCCTGAGTTTGTACTTGGTGAGTGAATGCAGAGAAAAAATACCTACAGAATCAAATGCCTTTTCATAATCTACAAATCCAAAGCACAATGGCAGCTCATATTCATTGGTTCTTTATATAATTTCTCTCAATACTTGGATATGATATATTATATTAAAACAACTTTTAAATTCAACCTGTTCTGTTGATTGATTAAAATCCAAAGTGCTTTGTAGATGAGTTGTAATAAATTTTGTATAGAAGGGATAAAAGTCTATATAAATCTGTAATTTGTAATATTTTCTTTTTACCTTTTTTAATTATTAATAGTAATACTGCACCCTTACAATTATCTGGTAAATCCTTTTTTTATTATTTAAACACTTGGTATAAATCTTTGCCAAAATTAGTTCTATTTCCTCATCTGTTTTTTTAAGCTATTAATCATAATTCCATCATTACCTGTGGCTTTTTTATTGTCCATAAATTTAATTGCATGCCTTAATTCTTCATTTAAAATCCTGGGCAATTCAGAAAAAAATACTAGTTCTAGGTGGTACTTTTTTGTTCATTATTACTATATAATTCTTGATAGAACATTTGTACACATTCCTCGATATCATCTCTCTTTTTAGTATCATCTTTTTTTTCTTATTGCAGAAATAAGCTTCCTACCAATACCAAAAAATGCTGTTTTCCTTTTTTGATACTTTTATTCTTTTTTATAGCTTTTCTTGAAATTATATTTTCTTACATCATTATCAACTCTTTTTCACATCATTTTACAAAATTCTAGATATTCAATAATTCTTTTTTTTTCATATGCCAAAACATTGACTGGGAGGCGAACCTGGACCAGCTGCTTGGAAGGCAGTTATGCTAACTGCTAGGCCATGAACCCCTTTTTATATATTTTTATATTCCTTTCTTTTACCATAAATTCTATAGTTTTAAAAATTTTTTACTGGTCAGTTGCTTTTTTTTGTACCAGCTATCTTTGTTGTAGTTTTTAAAAATGTGTCAGTTATCTTCCTATTGAATTTGTTCAAATTTGAATCATGTTCAAAAACTGTTAACATTTGAAAATGATTTGCATGTTTAATTTAAATTCATTGGAATGTTTTTAAAGATTAAGAACACCAACTGTGAATATTACAAATATTGTTTTTCCTAATAATTTTTTTTATTTTTAATCTTACATTAGCATGTATCTTACATCTCACTAATCAATGATCACTTCCTGTGTTGAATTTATTAAGAAGATTACAGTCTTGAAACATATATTTTCTATTAGTCAAAATATATTCCATTTCTGCTGTACCTTCACTTGGATGTTTCCAAGTTCATTTTATTTTAGCTTTTTCTCTTTCTGCAAACTCCACAAGTTAATGCCCTCTTTCATTTCTATAACCATAACCAAATTTTCCAACAGCATTTTCACCTTTCAATTCTATCATTAAAGTCTCCCATAACAGTTTAAAAATGGGCATACATCTGAATTATCTGCATTTGGTATCTGCAATTAAGTTGAATAACTAATCTTGCTACTCTGTCCTAAACACCATCATTCTCCACAATATTTTTCTTCCATTTTTTATTTATAATGAATCCTACTCCACTTGTATTTTCAATGTTTGTATCACAGTATCTATTCACTTTTTAAATAAATTTTTTCTTCATCTTTTTTATTTATTTCACAAAGTTCAATAATGTACTGTTTAATATTAGACAGTTTTTTTTTCAAGGCTTGTAATTTTCTTTTACTTGAGAATGATCTGCAATTGTAAGTACTTAAATAAAAGGTTATTATTAAGTGGCAGCCCTGGATTTGCAATCAGGAGATTCGTAGCATTCTCTGCCTTTGGTCACTGATCACTGTTTTCTGAGGGCTTTATAATTATCTGAGAATAAATGCCATTATTTGTTTTTGTCTGTCATGATTGTAAATATCTATTAGAAAAAAAATCATTCACACATACATATATTCTGCCTTCAAGAAACTCAACTGATATGTCAGTTAATAGCTATCAGGCATTGAGAAGAAAGACTATGATGTTTCTTGATTTTACACTCAAAGGTTGGCAAGCACCTCATTTATGTTTGTATATTGTATGAATAATCTAATAACCAATGCAATGACAAAAACTTATGGAATGGAAATTAGAAATTTGCTCTGCTTAGTTCCTTTAAGGTCTCCAAAAGAAATCAAAGGGTCTTCTTTTAGTTAACAGTGAACTTGTTTCTAAAAAACATGTGTGTATACATATATACACACATGTGATATTAATTTTTCCTTTGTTGTATATGTAATTCTTTTGTGTACACATGTGCATATGTTATTAAACAATTCAAAACAAAACAACACTCTCCATATAGTAGTGCCATCTTGTGCTAACAAGAGCAATCAATGGATGCCATAAGGCTTGTGCATAAAATCCCTATCTAGTGCCTACTCATCCAATATCCCCAGACTAGTTTCTGGCTTGTGGCCTTCATCAGTGAGGAGCCTTGGATCTGAGAGCACTGCACCTAGATCTTAGGATCTAATGCAACCCTCCAGCACCCACCTTTTAACTCTATTTAACTACAAAACTATGAGAATGAAATTGAAAACACTATTAATATTTTCAATCCAAGTTCAATAGCTTATATAGTCATATGGGTCTGAACTCAATTCAGTACCCATACATTTTGGTGTCTTTGGCTCTTTAACAACCATAGCCACCACTATCCTATTAGGCAGGATTGGTATTAAACCACTAAACATCACATGATCACTATCTCATACTAGCACAATAATTGTTATTAAACAATTCAAAACAAAACAACACTCTCCATATAGTAGTGCCATCTTGTGCTAACAAGAGCAATCAATGGATGCCAGAAGGTTTGTGCATAAAATCCCTATCTAGTGCCTACTCATCCAATATCCCCAGACTAGTTTCTGGCTTGTGGCCTTCATCAGTGAGGAGCCTTGGATCTGAGAGCACTGCACCTAGATCTTAGAATCTAATGCAACCCTCCAGCACCCACCTTTTAACTCTATTTAACTACAAAACTATGAGAATGAAATTGAAAACACTATTAATATTTTCAATCCAAGCTCAATAGCTTATATAGTCATATGGGTCTGAACTCAATTCAGTACCCATACATTTTGGTTTCATTCTCATAGTTTTGTAGTTAAATAGAGTTAAAAGGTGGGTGCTGGAGGGTTGCATTAGATCCTAAGATCTAGGTGCAGTGCTCTCAGATCCAAGGCTCCTCACTGATGAAGGCCACAAGCCAGAAACTAGTCTGGGGATATTGGATGAGTAGGCACTAGATAGGGATTTTATGCACAAGCCTTCTGGCATCCATTGATTGCTCTTGTTAGCACAAGATGGCACTACTATATGGAGAGTGTTGTTTTGTTTTGAATTGTTTAATAACAATTATTGTGCTAGTATGAGATAGTGATCATGTGATGTTTAGTGGTTTAATGTGCATATGTTTTATAAAGTTGATTTTACTTCTTTCCTTTCTTTCATTATCTGAGTGCACATAGTGTATAATATATATATATATATAGTGAATGGAAATGAGAGATAATACCCATGTAAATAGAAAATGACGTTTAACCTTTGATGTTACCAACAAATTATCAATTACTACTAATTGACAATCCCTGAGCCAAACTACTTTTTCCATTAAATCTATAATAACTATTTTGTTTGAGTTTTGTTGAAAGAAAAGGGGTTCTCTTTTGGATTTAAACCAAGAAAGGTATTTTTTATAGGTATAAGAATATGAAAGAATAGCATTTTTCTTGACATTCTGCAAATAATATTTTAAACTTCTCCAGAGAGGTGTATATGTTGAATTAAATATTTTTCATGGATTGTTATTATAATAAAGAATGGAAATGAAAAATAATATACATGTAAATAGAAAATAACCTTTAACTTTGATGTTACCAGAAAATTACCAATTACTAATAATTGACAATCACTGAGATCAAACTACTTTTTCCATTAAACCTATAATAGCTCTTTTGTTTGAGTTTTGTTGAAGTAAAAGGGGTCCTTTTTCAAACCCAATATTCTAAATAGATTTAAACCAAGAAAACTTTTTATAGGTATGAAAATGTGAAAGGATATCACTTTTCTTGACATTCTGCAAACAATATTTTACAGAATTATACTTCTGATCTATTGAGTATTTTAATGTGAATATAAATTATTACATACTTTAAAGAATTGATAGGTTGAATACATCAAGCTTCAGAATCAAACTGATTGTAATTAAGATATGCACATAGAATATTCTGACTGTTGTTTTGTGTGCATGTTTAGATATTTCAAATCTCCAGATTATTTGACATTGATTTGTTAAATAAAATACACATATATGGAGAGATATTGATCTAGGATATTTTTAAAATAATAATTTTATGACTCATAATAAGTTTTAGAGCAAATAGTAAATATATAGTCTGTTAGAGATGTTGATCAAGGGTACCAATTTATTACACACATATAATATACAGACACTAAAGTGAAGTATATAGTTAATACTTATATATTTAAAATGCCCAAATGAATGATATATGCAAAGAGATTTGCTATGGCCTTTAAAATACTTATGAATTTGGACAGATTACTCAATAATACAAAAGACAAAGAAAATAGGATTATTTGTTTTAAGTTGTAAATGATACATGGCATATCCTATCTGGCTGCCAATTTATATAATATGAGAAAACTAAGATAAACATAATAACAAAAATAATATACCATTCACACACACACACATATATATATATATATATACACACACACATATATATATATATATATAAGATGATAAAAAGTCTATTTGCAAATGTGTCACTATTTTATAATCATGAAAATACATAGACACGACTTTAATTCAGATATTGTTAAAGTCATAAAAAGAAATAAAAAGGTCTACTGAACTAAATAAACATTGATAAATTAGAAACCATTAATATTAAAATAAGTAAAAATGGATGTACAATATTATTTTACAAATATATGTTGTCAAATTGATTATCACGACATGACACTAATATGATCAAAGTATATTAGATTTCTAAGTTAAATATTAAATATATACATCTGTTATAATGTCTTTCAAAACTATTACATATATATAATCATAAAACTCAAATATAAATAATTTAACCTAAGCATGTTTCAAAATGTAATTATATATGTGATAGAGTTGGTTAATATTAAAAGTCACCATTTAGATATATGGTGGAGAGAATGACGTTAATTTCAAAACATTGTATAGCAATGAAACAGTTATCAATTTTCTTTGTGCACTGATATGAGTGATTATAAGTGGTTTAATGCTTGGGTATAGTTTGATTAATATATGAATTGAATGTTTATATGGATTGTTATTATAATAATGCATAGAAATGAGGAGCTAATATCCATTAAATAGAAATATACTTTAACATTTGATATTATTAAGAAATTATCAGTTACTACTAATTAACAATTCCTGAGGCTAAGCATTTTTTTCTCATAAACCTATAATAGCTCTGTGTCTATTGAAAGATAAAAAATAATAAGTTAAACACTACTTCTACCTTAAATTACACCACCATCTTAAGTCTCTGAATAGATACAATTTTCTAATAAAAGAAGAAACTAATTTTAATATTTAAAGTATAGTATAGAAAATGAAGTTTATACAATAGAAAAATTTCTGTTAAATAGATGCAATAAGTTTATTAAAACTTGTGCAACAACCAAGACAGATATTATGGTAAAATAACCATGATTAGTTAAATTGCTAATTTAATAAGAAATTCATTAATTATAGGAAGTATCTACCAAAGGTCTTAGCATGATTTTATAAGAAAAAAAAATCAAATTAATTTTTTGTGCTACTGAAAATTAAAACAAAAATAAACTTCATAGTCAATTTCAAAATCTTTTTTATTTATTTAATGGAATAAGGTTGAAACACAATTCCATTTTCAACTGGAAAATATTGCCTTAAATTGAATCATTTCATTAAAGAGGGTTTTGTCTGTTTATAATTCTTGTCTTTCTCTTTCTAACTTTTTTCTTTAGAATAAAAGCGTATGCAAAGATAAAGATGAATAATTTTCAAAAAGCAAATAATAGCAATTTTAACTGCTTTATAAAGTATACTAATTGTTTATTAACCCAATACATATTTGAAAATCTATTATTAATCTGCGTAGCTTCAAAATGAGCTACTTAAACGTATTTACATAGTCTTTATTATATATAGTTAAACTTTTCTTTATACGCTTATCTAAATAACACACACACATACAATCAGTCACACATATAAAGTCTATTAGTGAATCAGGTGTGATACAATAATTTCTCTAAAGAGAGTAATTTTTTTTATCTGTTGTTTAGAGTTGTTACTTCACGTCACGTCTGATTTTTTCTATTGTTTGATCACTGAGATTTGCTCTTTCTAATAAGTAATGCTCTAAACCAAGGACTAAACTAATTTATCAATGGCAGTGCTGCGGTTCTCTTGAGACCATCTGATGTGTGAGAGGACTCGCACCTTTGCAGTAAGCATTGCCAGATATCCTTAATTTCTTTATAAATCACATTTAATATAGCTCATTTTCAATCTGCATTCCAGCTGATGAATTTAGTAATGCCCCCATCTTTTGAACATGGATCAAAAGTAGCCGCCACAATCTAGTCAGCCCAAACCCAGCGGGCAGTAGATGCAGAAGAGATTTTGAGGCTGATGCACTCCACAGTTTTAGGCTTTCTTTTTTTCTATGTTTGTTTTATCGCATACGTCTTTAACAGGTGTAGTTTAAAGAAAGTAAACTGTCCTAGCATCAAAACGTGTCCTAAAGTCTGCTTAAAATATGTGAGGTTCACCTGAGGAGAAGGTGTTAGCGAGCTCTCCACAGGGGTTCACTCAAGCATTCATTTTATTTCCGCCACTCAAAAAGACTTTTAAAATCAGCTATAATTTATTATAAATGATAGTTATTCTAATTTTAAATGTTTTGTATAATAAAATGATTTAAAAAACAAAACAAATTTTGTGTTAGGATTACGTATACAGTTAGGGTTAAATCATTTTTATAAAGAACATTATCGTTTACATAAGTCTCTTTCCCACCATTGCTATCTTTCTATTTTCTCTCTCTATATATATCATCTCTCTATATAGGCACACTGATATAGACGCTTAGACAATCACCTGTATGTTTAGTGTTAATGTCCTAGAAAGATGGAAATAAAACCTTGACAGTGCTCATAGAACTATGTCACCCTCTACCTATCAGCGATGAAAACTATAGCATGTTGCGATCATATTTGCATTCGTATTCATCATGCATTGATACTTAGCTGTTTCTTCTAATTGAGGCTATTAGTCTCTAGATAATAACAGCTAGATACCCATTTGAGATGATAGTTATACTGAATTATTAGCTGGGTTAGTTAGCAAAGAAATTATTAATCTCATTTGAACCCTCTAAAAAAAATAGTTCAAGCAACCTGGAATCAAGCCCTAGATTATCGATACATCCAACGATGCACTAACACAGCATTGTTCCATGAGAATTTCATCAATCATATATATATATATATATTTACGCACATAATATTATATGAATAAATTTTATAGAATCCGATTGCAGCAGCAAGCTTTCAGCTAATTTAAATAGCCATTGCAGTAATAACATTTGTGATATGAATTAGAGCAGGCTATATAAGAATATATCACATAATTTGAAGAATTTCAACAGCATAAAACTGCATAAAGAAAAAAAAAAGAGACAAAAGAATCAGTTTTAATTAACAGAAAAAAAAATCAACAACATGATCACCACATGACTTGCATTTGGGGAAATAATAACTTTGCACTAATTTATATTGTAAACACAGGCAAATTCTATAATATTTATTAATGTAATAACCTTATTAATTTATACTTACCACATATATTATAATGATCAAACTAATACATGTATTATGGTCTCTTCACTTTGATTTTTTTTGAAATAAAATGATGTACAATACAATATTGCAGTATAAATATATAATAAATACAGTGTTATTTAACTATTATATGTAATCTCTGGTTTTGATGAATGAAACCAAATGTTGTGGGAGTGCTGACATGTTTTTCAACAGTATTTGATTTCTATATATACTTCTTCATTTTTCTTCTTCAGTAATTTTGATTATTCATATACAATGATATATCATATTAAATAATCATTATTTAATAAGATATAGTATTTGATTTCTTTAATATATTTTTAATTAGAAGGTAATCAGTCTTTGACATGCAATGTTTGGTCATGTTACTAACTCACTGATGTTAAAGGGTATATGCAAAAACTTTCAAATCCAAATGAAAGGTAAGCACCAAACTGTTTTAGATTGGTCTATATAATTGCATTTATGTACAAAAATAAGATGGCCATTTGTATTTTTTAAAAGTCTCTATCTTGTTTTTGGGTTTGGCAGTGTCCTGGATACTCGCTATAATATCAGTGAGTTAGTAACATGACTAAATAGCACATGTTGAAGACTGATTACCTTCTGGTTAAAAATTACTAATGAAAACTGCACTTCTAAATTATGCTAAAATAAAAGAAGTACTAAGAGTTTAAATTTAGTAAAAAAATTTGCATCAGTTATATTGTCAATGAGTTCACATCATGTATATATCATAATGGTTAAATTTCTTAGTACTTGTTTTTATATAACAGTATATAATAGTAAACAAGTTTTAATCTGGATATATACAATCAAAGATATACACACAAATATAATAAAATCAAGATGGTTCAAATAAATAATAAAAAATAATAAGTTGAATGGTTAATAAAATTCAAATATAAATTGTAATTGAAATATATAATAATATTAACCAGTATGATGATGATAATGATCTATAATTTAAAAATACTAGTACTCCCAAAAGTATTTTGTTTGTTTTTTAGTTTCAATAAAAAAAAAACCCAAAGGTGCCAAACCTTCTAAAAATTTTACTGTTGAAAAACTTTTAAAGGAACAATTGTTATCAATTATTACCACCATCTCAGCATGGCATCCAATGGATTGCATCACTTCTCAGAACTGGGGATATTAACTAGCATATATGAAGAGATGATAATAGATGAACAATTGAAATTTTAAACTGGATTCCAAAAGATTGTAAAAGACCCAGAAAGAGACTACATGTTAGATGGATGGATGAAATAAGAAAGTGTGCAGGGGTGATGTGAAAAAAAGAAGTTAAACATTGAAAAAGATGGATTGAACTTGGAGAGACCTTCATCCTGCAGTGGATTGATAATGGTTGATGATGATGATAATGATGATGTGTAAAAATGTATATTTGGATTAAGTTTCAAAACAAACTAAATGGATTAATAAAATAAAAATTTAACAATTTATTAATAATGAATACATAAAATTGTTGCATATATATTTATAAGTATTAAGACATATACAAAAATATTATAGTAACAAAAATACTTTAAGTTTAAGATATAGTTCAAGTTTAATTCTTCATGGTATTTGTAATAATAAGATCTTAGCATTTTAAATATTGATACAGTCACTAAACATGGTTTTTTTAAATATGGTTTTTTTTTAATATTTTACTGTTTTCTTCCTTAGTTTTTCTAATGACGATCTTTTCTTTGAATACTGGTGATGTTAGAGAGAGAGAGAGTAAATACAACACCACTGGTGACTATATATGAAGTGTACTATCTTTAGGTCTTCAATAATTTATATGGCATTATGATTTTTTTTTCTTCATGGCATTATAGAGGCATTGCACAAGCTGATTTTTCAAATTGCAGCACTAATTTCTGGATCCAATTGAATATTCCATGTTGTTTTGACTGATGTGGTTTTTGGATATCTCCACACATGGTAGATGGATTTCTTTTAAATAAATTCATTATACCAACTGTTATAACTGGTTTATTGAAAAACACTTTAAAAACAGTCAATAAAATATGCCTTATGGTTGGAAAAGAGTTTTAATCAGTGGTTGTTTCTCTTTTCAGAATGGACCATTGCAACTTACCTTCAATAGTATACTAGACTGTACTCTAATGCAAAGCAATGTAGAATAAACAGCTGGGTTCCTAGAATTAGAATTATAGTGCATAGCTTCTTGTTTCAGAATTATATATATCTAATTCAAAAACATAGTTTTTAAAGTACATATACATCACCAGTTAGGTAAAATATGACCTTAGCATCATTACAAAAACATATTTTTTAAAAAAAATACCCTGTTTATTCTTTTCAAAACATATTGTGGATACAAATTTTAGTACATTATATTCTGATTTTTATACATAAATACATAACATAAAAGAAAAAAAGAAAAAATAATTTATCTTTTTCCTCATTCTTTATTTACATTTTACAACACAGGAAAAAAAAAGAATTTACAGCCAACTTTAAAATTTTTAATTATAACTTTTAAAATGTTATCAATTCCAAAATTTTAATATTTTTTTAAAACCCACCATCAGATTTTCTATAGAAATGAATAAGTTGTTTAAATAAAACTTTCATTTGAAAGGCAGATTAAATAAGGTTTGTAAATGCATGCACTGATCACTTTCAAAGGGAGTGACAATATTATGACCATGACAATCAAATTAGTTAAGTTCTATTTTTAAAAATAAACATATACAAATAAAATCAAAGTGTGTGTATATATATATATACAATTTTAGTTTTTAATGATAATTATAATATTACTGTACAAAAGTAATTATTTTTTAATAAACTAGGCAAAAAAATGAACTTTTTTCAAAATTCAAAAATTTTCTCAAAATAACCTCATGTATGTATGTGAAACACAATAACAATAAACTAAATCCATCAAGCAAGTAGAGGAGATAAAAGACTTTCAAGTTTTACCTCCTGTAGAAAATACTAATGCATCAATTGTTAATTTTATTTTCTATCACTCAAGCATGAAACTGAAAGAATGACATTAAAGTTTGTGATGAAAAGCAATTTAAAGCAGAACAACTACTAGTGTCATTTCCAAAAAAGTAGTTGTATGCTAAAAAGTTAATTAAATAAAAATTCTTGATTATTTCATGTTTTTTAAAAAACTTTATCAAAACTTAATAGAAAATAGTAGACAAAAATAAAAACTTGTTTAATCAAAATCAGCAAAAAGTCTTTAACATGGAGGCAATTTTAGTACATGTTATTTAAATATTCAGTATAATAATTTTTGAAAAAAAACTTATAATAAAAAAATCTTAAAGTAAACATTAAATATTTACTGAGAAACAAATATTTAAGAATATAAAAAATAATAAACAAGTAAAAAAACTATGTGTAAATTCAATCAAAGACGATGCTGCACTAACACTGTAATAACTTGGGTTTTCTTGGAAGAATTATTGTTTTATATAATATTTAAATTATTCTTTGAAAGATACTGTAATTTAGAGAATATAACTCAAAGTAAAATCTGAAAATTTTTTAAATCATTAAAACAACATATAGTTTTTATTTAATTAATATTTTTACAATTAACAAATATAATAAGGAAAAACAACAAAAATGTCATTCAGTGAAAACATGGTTCTATGTTTAATTCTAGAAGTAGAATTAATATATATTTTTGATAACTAAATAATTTATTTATTTTATCTTAATATAATCACAATTTTCTATTAATTGGTAATCATTACTCCAATATTTTAACCATATCTTTTTAATAAAATTTTAACAGAAATAATAAATATTTGTTAATTTATATAATTAATATAATAAAGTTATATTAAGTTATTCTAACAACAAACATTTTTTTCTTGTATCTTGCTTTTATTATTAATAAAAATATTTATATATCATTAAAACATTAGATATATTGACATAACATTAAAATTTATTTGTAACAAATTTAAATTTATTCAATAAATAAAGCATAAGTCAGCTCATAAATATATTCACATTTAATCTCTATTTCAAAACATTAATCACTAGAAAAGAGTCTTCAGTTTTAATTTTATTAAAATTGAAAAAGTTCATTTAAGAGTCCTTCATTCAGCTAAATTTTGCCTTCTGGATTTATATGAAGTTAGAAATAAAAAAAACTTATCTATAATGTGTATATTATGTCAAGGTTTGTAAAAATGAAAATAAGATATAATATTTTCTTTCAGTCAAGATAAAAAATATGAGAATTTATGTTCTTTTGATGATTAGGACAAATAAAATATTTTGGTGTGTTTTTTCCTATTTAAAATTTATTTTATCTTCACTTTGCTGACATGATTCTATATATAAACATGAAATCATTATGATGTGCATTCTTGCAGAATATTGATAATAGCATACAATTAACTACACAATAATTCTAGTCATAATAAAAGACAATTTTTATTTTTTTAAAATTCAGTAAACTCAATACTTTTCAAGAGCAGTTAATCTTCTGTTTAAATATTGTACCAGTCGAAAAAGCACCACCACCTGAATGCAAGTCGGATCCAAACTCAGCTGAACCAAACTGAATTCAAACCCAACTCACCAGCTCAGATTAGTAGAAATCTAAATTGACGGCACAGTGCTATGCACCAAGAAACTAACTCAATGGTTGGTGAGGACTAGAGACCTCTGAACTGACACTAATATCAGATGATTTATTAACTTAAGATACTTTTAAGTCGAATCATATGTATATGTTCGGGTTGCCAACACAGACAGTGAGCATTAACATTAAAATAATTATTGAATAAGATAATTAAGAAACTAAGAAACCAAGTGTGTTTATAAAATATTTAATAATAATAGTTTGTTTTGTTTGAATTTTAAATGATTATATTAATTAATTCTAGTCCTTAAACAAAGTTTATAATTATAATAAGAGTGGCAGTCCTTATCATATGCCAACAAGTATTACTCAATATTTTGGAATTCTATGTCTATGCCACCCAACAAGTAACTAAAGGCAGATAAAGGTATTCATTAGTAAAGGAAATTATTACTCTAATTTTATACGAAAAAATATGAGATTTATTTTCACATTTGCAAATCCATTCATGAAGAGCAAAATACGTATTTTAGGGCATAACTTTAATCTTTATTTGAAAACTTATTTACTTCGAGATAACTGAGAATTTGTTTGACTTTAATTGAAATCACTTCATCATGAATTATGAGCATCAGAGCAGGCTTTACCGGAACAGAAAGGCAACGGTGCTGACGAATTATGAGCTATGAAATGAAATTGAAAGATGGTAGCTGGTTGATAATCTAAGTCCTATGGTGGCTTGCATTTCATAAGTCTTCCTGCCCTTTGACTAATATGAACAGGAGAGGAAGTGCTTTCTTCCTCAATAATTTAAAATAACAGAAATATTATCACCGACCAGCCTAATGGAGCGGAAGATTGCCCTACATCAGCAATGTTTGAAGATGATGACTTGATATTCATCGTTTGAAAAATAAAACCCAATTATAGAATGCTCTACGTGATGACTTGATCAATTTAATTAAAGTCAAACGAGCTTTTAACTAAAATTATTTTAAAGTATTTGTAAATCATATTAATTATGCCCCAATAATCGTGCCCTTCCTAAATCTTAATAGAAAATAAAAAAGTTGAATTAGAATATATTTATTTGATTCCTTTATCGGCCCTTTTGCAAAAACATTTTAAGATTATATATGAATAAATAAATAAATATTAGTGAAATGAGAAAAGAGCGGTGGCATAGATTAGAAACGGAGCTAATAATTTATTATTAGTTAATGATAAAAATAACAATAATTTAATAATTTCTTTCGACTCTATGATTGATTGAACTGTATAAATCTAGTTCTAATGGGCGAGAATTAACTATCAGAATTAATCTTATATTACTTGTATAAGGCAAAAAAAATGAAGGAGCTCATCGAGTCGAAGTATTATTGGCATATAATTAAAAATAACAACATTAATAAATTTACTCAATAAATATACATAATAAAATAAATGAACCACCATCATGAGAAAGGAAAGTTAAATTTAAAGACTAGAAGTTGAGAGAATTATGATATAATTTTTAAAATAGCATAAATAAAAGCAAGTTTACACAGAGTATTACATTTATAAATGAGAAGAGCTCTTAAAGGGAGTGTAAAGTAAAGTTCAGAAACTGGCCAGATAGTTTAAGGTTCATTATAAAAATATATTACCCATTTCTTCCGGGGCTGGTTTCCTTAGTTTACACATCCAGGTTGGTAAAATGTAGGCACCATTTGGTCGATTACTTGAACAGTATTTTAATGAATTTTCACAATTTTAGCAGCATGATTAGTCCGGAAAAGACTCAGCAGCTTCATTGAAGATTTTTAGGGGACTTCAGGAACAATAGCCAAATTCCTAACATTTAGCCCCTTATCATGATAGGAACACTTTGAATTCATGATTTTGAACAGCACATAATTTACTGGCACTTGTCTGCAACAAAGATGGCTTCCTTCAAACTTTTCAGAGCTATATATACTGTCCTCTGATGTCTTCAGGCTAGCGCTTCTTTCATTATAGTTGTTTTTAGATACATTTCTTCGATAAGGCTTTCAAACTCATTAACTTGAATTCATTTCCTAATTAGAAAATGAATTCTTAAAATCAGAAAATGATTTTAATTAGGAAATCCTTACATTTTAAATACTTATCTTTTTTTCTAATTAATAAAACTTCACCTATTGTTTTTGGAAAGGGAAAATCTGAAAGCTTATCGAAAGAATGTAGCTTTTAATCAATAAAACTTTAACAAATTATTTAAAAATAAAATCAAACATTCCCGATGCAATGAAACTTTCGAACAATTATATATATTTAAATATTTACAAATATATATGCACAATCCACGCAGTTGTAATATATATAAATTCATAAATAATTTTATCATGAATTTATTAATAGAATTGATCAATTTAAATCTGAAAGAATTAATTTTAATACGCATTTATGAAATAAGTTATTCTTTATGGAAATTAGCATGGATTGAACGTATAAAGTCCCACTGCATTGGAAATTGTGGGCTTATGGTTAGATGTCATGAAGCTAGATTCGAACTCAGATCTGACTGCTTCAATATGCTCTATCAAAGTCAAAACTAGCATTTAACAATAAATTCTTCTTACTTTCTATTTAAACATATCTATTTTCAGGCGCTATTTTTTACATATTAGGCAAGAATTAGATCTTTAAATCAGCCAAAAAATAAAACTTATACAAACTTGTACAATTTTTCTTATTTAGATAATCAATTCTTTTAATTTTGGTACAAACTTATGGTTAAAGATTTTAATATTTTGGAAATATATATATATATAAGATTAATTTCATAAGTAAATATTTGATACCTAACACAAACTTTCTATTTACATTCTTTGTTTTTCCATTTTCTTTTTAATTAGACTTTAAATAGCTACTTGTTTAAAATATAAATTATTTAATTTTGAAGAATAATTTATCATAGAAAATATTATTTAAATCATATTTGCAAATGAAGATATTTCACACATAATTTAATTCGTTCAACATCACATTTTTCTCACAGTTTGCACCTATATGTTAATTTATGAAATATGTTTACATATTGTTTTAGTTATTTTAACAGAGCTTTATACTTTTCTTTCTTAAATATTGAAATTATTAAGTACTTTAAAACTATAGCATTACTTAAATAGTAAATGAAACATTGTTAAATAAAAATTGGTTTAAATTCTAGGCTATCCAATAATGTTTACGCTATCAATCTTATTTTATACCCTTATAATATCAAAATATTTTATTAAAATGTATCCTGATCTCTTAGATTCTTTGTCTAATTATTATTATTTCCCTCTTTTCTTCATTATTATTATCATCATCATCATCGTCATCATTATTATTTAGTTTCTTTCATTTCTAACACACTGCTTTAAAGTGAAATAACCATAGTATATACTACCACTATGGCCCAAACAACTCAATATATTTATAATTAATAATATAGCAATATTTAATTCAAGTATATTTAATAAGTTCTGGTTTATTTTAATAAAAAAGTTCTAAATATGAGTGGATTCATGCTTTTAAAACATTTCTTGATAAGAGAGTGCCTATCTATTTTATAGCACTTACACAAAAAATAGTTTCTTCCCCCTGTATTTCATATATAGATATAAGTGTGTGTATATATATTTATCATTAATAGTAAATATTAACACTAAGAAATGTAAAATTTCAGAAGTACATTCATTACTTTCATATTATTTTCAACAACTACTTTGTTTTAAAAATTTACTAAAACAGATAATAATCTATATTTATTTGATTTATATACATTTTTATTGACAAATTAAATTTTCTTCAGAAATTAAAATAGTATAAAAGTAACTAAAACTATTTCTAAATTTTTATAATTATTGTTATGTGTATCATTAATGATTCATAGGTGTATTAATTATTATTACAGTTAATAATCTACAAAACGTCTTTTATTCAATTTATAAATATGGACAATGTATAGTGCATATTTTTAACTTAAATCCATGATAAAAATTTTATGATCCTTTTTTTTTTTTTTTACATATATCAGCTATGTATATATATATAAAATGTGATGTTTCTTGAAAATTTTCTCCCCATAGATGTTCATTATGTTCATATGAATATTTTCATGGGTTGCAGGAAATATTCAAGAAACTTTGCATTTTTGAAAGATAGTTTTCATTTCCTAGGGGAGGTCTTGTGTGATCAAGTCGAAACATTGGAATTTTTAAACAAATCTTACACAGATAAAACCATAAAGCATGTATTTTATCTCTGCAATCCATTAAAACATTTGTATAAACACACACACACACACACACACACACATATATATATATATAAATAATTAAGTTCCAACCAGTAACCACCTAAACATTCACAGTAAAATATATATTCAATGGACCATTAGTAAGAATGGATTCCATTCTTGCTATTAAAAGGTGTGAAGGTTGCCTTGACAGCAGTGAGAAATATTGATTACTATATTTTACTGTGAATGTTTAGGTGGTTACTGGTTGGAACTTAATTATATCATTATCCCAGATTAGCTTTAGGCATTATTTCGCTTATATATATATATATATATATATATATATATATATATATCATCAACCATTATCAATCCACTGCAGGATGAAGGTCTCTCCAAGTTTAATCCATCTTCTCCGATCTTTAGCTTCTCTTCTACACAACACCCCTGCACATTTTCTTATTTCATCCATCCATCTCACATGTGGTCTCTTTCTGGGTCTTTTACAATCTCTTGGAATCCAGTTTAAAATTTCAATTGTCCATCTATTATCATCTCTTCCAGCAATATGTCCAGCCCAACTCCATTTCAGTTTTTTAATTTTTTCAATGAGGTCAGTAACACCTGTTTGTTGTCTTACTCGTACATTGCGTTTTCGATCTCTTCTTGTTACTCCCAACATACATCTCTCCATACTCCTTTGAGTGGTCTGAAGTCTCTGTATTGCTCTTCTATTAAGTGTCCAAGTCTCAGATCCAGAAGTAAAAACTGGTAAAACACATTTGTTAAAAACCATCCTTTTCAAACACATAGACATATTTCCTTTTAGTATCAAGTTATTTCTACCAAAAGCACTCCAACCAAGTTTAATTCTATGATTAATTTCCTCCATTATGTTTACATCTGTATTAATAATCTGACCAAGGTATTTGTAACTGTTAACTTCTTCTAATTCTTCATAATCAATCTTTATTTTCATATTTTGAGCAAATCGATTAAACATTACTTTAGTCATTTTAACATTTATCTTTAGTCCTACTTTTCTACTTTCATCTGCTAACTCCTGCAACATTTACTGCAGCTCTGAAGCATTATTTGCAAAAACAACTACATCATCTGCGAAATCTAAATGACTTAAATACTCTCCATTTACTTCCATTCCTTTAGTTTCCCATTTTAATCCACAAAATACTTTTTGCAGTACTGCTGTAAAGAGTTTTGGTGATATGGAGTCACCTTGTCTTACACCTTTCTCAATGTTGATTTTTCCAGTATCATTATGTAATCTAATTGTTGCTGTTGCATTTTTATAAATATTCTTTAAAATATGACAATATCCTGGATCTATACCTTGATGATCCAATGCTTTAATCACTGAAGGAATGTGTATAGAATCGAATGCCTTTTCATAATCTACAAATCCAAAACATAATGACAATTCATATTCATTTGTTCTTTCTATGACTTCTCTCAATACCTGGATATGATCTATTGTACTAAAACCACTTTTAAATCCAGCTTGTTTTCTTGGTTGGTGGAAATCCAAAGTTCTCTGTAGACGAGTTGTAATTATCTTGGTACAAATTTTATATAAAACTGATAAAAGGCTGATAGGTCTGTAATTTCTAATATCTTCTTTATCACCTTTTTTAAATATTAATATTATTACTGCATTCTTCCAATCTTCTGGTACATCTTTATCATTTAGACATTTGGTATATAACTTTGCTAAAATTGTTTCTATTTCTTCACCTGCTTCTTTTAATATATCAATTATAATTCCATCATTTCCTGGAGTCTTTCCTTTCTTCATACACTTAATTGCATGTCTCACTTCTTCATTTAAAATTCTGGGCAATTCGGAAGATGTAATAGATATAGGAGGTACTTGTTCTTTATTACTAAATAATTCTTGATAAAAATCTTCTACCAATTTCATGATGTCATCTCTCTTTTTAGTAATAATTCCATCTTTTTTTCTTATTGCAGATATAAATTTCCTACCAATATCAAAATGTTGTTTAACATTTTTGAGACTTTTATTTTCTTCTACAGCTTTCCTTGCTATTTCACAGTTATACTTTCTTATATCATTTTCAACTCTTTTCCGTACCATTTTACAAAATTCGAGATATTCAATTCTTTTTAATACATCATTTTTGTATAGCTTCATATTCCTTCTTTTCTTCATAAATTCTCTAGTCTCAGTAGAAATTTTATTAGTCAATTGCTGCTTTTTTTTTACCAGCTATGTTTGTTGCAGTTTTTAAAAGTATATCAGTTATTTTCATATTAATTTCATTCAAATCTGAATCATGTTCAAAATCTCCTAACACTTGAAACCTATTTGTAAGTTCTAATTTAAATTCATTAGAATGTTTCTGAAGATTAGGAATATCAACTGTAAATATTGTTTTTCTTAATAATTTTTGTCTCTCTAGTTTTACATTAACACGTAACTTACACCTTACTAATCGATGATCACTTCCTGTGTTAAATTTATTAAGAACATTACAATCTTGAAATATGTATTTTCTGTTAGTCAAAATATTATCCAATTCTGCTGTACCTTCATTTGGATGCTTCCATGTCCATTTTATTTTAACATTTTTCTCAAAAAATGAATTCATAATATAAAGTTTTTCTTTTTCTGCAAACTCCACAAGTCTATGTCTTCTCTCATTTCTATTACCATAACCAAAATTACATACAGCAATTTCATCTTTCATTTGTCTACCAATTCTAGCATTAAAGTCTCCCATAACAATTTTGAAATGTTGTTTACTCTGATCAAAAGCCTTCTGTACATCCATATAAAAATCTTCTACTACTTCATCACTATGAGAACTTGTTGGGGCATAAACCTGAATTAACTGCATTTGGTATCTGCTATTAAGTTGTATAACTAATCTTGCCACTATGTCCGATACACCATCAATCTCCACAATATTGTTCTTCCACTTTTTATTTATAATGAATCCTAATCCACTTGTATTTCCAATATGTGTGCCTTTATAATAGAGTATATGTCCACTTTTTAAATCAATTGTTTCTTCTCCTTTTCTTCTAACTTCACAAAGTCCAATAATGTCCCATTTAATATAAGACAGTTCTTCTTTTAATTCTTGCAATCTTCCTTCACTTGAAAGTGATCTGCAGTTGTAAGTACCTAAATAAAAAGTCGTCATCAAATGGCAGCCTGGGTCTGCAATCAGGGTATTCTTAGCACCCTCTGCCTTTGGCCACCAACCACTGCCTTGGTTGGTGACTTTACAGCCTTCTGGGAATAAGGGCCATGCTTTATTTTTGTGTCATAATTGTATATATGTATTGGAAAAATATTTATCATTTACACAAACATTCATTCTGCCTTATCAGGCACTGAGAAGAAAGACCATGGTGTTTCTTGATCTTAAACTCAGAGGTAAAAAGCCAATAAACTCACCACGCTGGCTAATGCATGTTGGTGAGCAGCCCATCCATGTTCGTATACTATATGAATAATCACATAGTAATAACAGCTGCAGCGACAAGAACGTATGGAGTGGACATTAGAAATTTGCCCTGCTCGGTTCCTTTAAGGCCTCCAAGAGGAATCAAAGGTCTCCTTTCAGTTAATAGCAAACTCCTTTCTGCAGCCTATATATATATATATATATATATATATATATATATATATATATATATATATATATATATATATATATATATGTATTGGAAAAATATTTATCATTTACACAAACATTCATTCTGCCTTATACATTGAGAAGAAAGACTAGGTGAAGAAACAGAATAATTTTTAGCAAAGTTATATACCAAATGTCTAAATGATAAAGATGTACTGGATGATTGGAAGAATGCAGTAATAATATTAATATTTAAAAAAGGTGATAAAAAGATATTAAAAATTACAGACCTATTAGTCTTTTATCAGTTTTATATAAAATTTTTACTAAGATAATTACAACTTGTCTACAGAGAACATTGGATTTCCACCAACCAAGAGAACAAGCTGGGTTTAAAAGTGCTTTTAGTACAGTAGATCATATTCAGGTACTGAGAGAAGTTATAGAATGGACAAATGAATATGAGTTGTCATTAAGTTTTGGATTTGTAGATTATGAAAAGGCATTTGATTCTATAAACATTTCTTCAGTGATTAAAGCATTGGATCATCAAGGTATAAATCCAGAATATTGTCATATTTTAAAAAATATTTGGGAAACTAAAGAAGTGAAAGTAAATGGAGATTATTTAAGTCATTTAGATTTCACAGATGATATAGTTGTTTTTACAAATAATGCTTCAATGTTGTAGGAGTTATCAGATGAAAGTAGGAAAGTAGGACTAAAGATAAATGTTAAAAAGACTAAAGTAATGTTTAATCGATTTGCTCAAAATATGAAAATAAAGATTGATTATGATGAATTAGAAGAAGTTAACAGTTACAAATACCTTGGTCAAATTATTAATACAGATGGAAACATAATGGAGGAAATTAATCATAGAATTAAACTTGGTTGAAGTGTTTTTGGTAGAAATAACTTGATACTAAAAGGAAATATGCCTATGTGTTTGAAAAGGAAGGTTTTTAACAAATGTGTTTTACCAGTTCTTACTTATGGATCTGAGACTTGACACTCAATAGAAGAGGAATACAGAGACTTCAGACCACTCAAAGAAGTATGGAGAGATGTATGTTGGGAGTAACAAGAAGAGATCGAAAACGCAATATATGGGTAAGAAAACAAACAGGTGTTACTGACCTCATTGAAAAAATTAAAAGATTGAAGTTGGGCTGGACATATTGCTAGAAGAGATGATAATAGATGGACAATTGAAATTTTAAACTGGATTCCAAGAGATTGTAAAAGACCCAGAAAGAGACCACATGTGAGATGGATGGATGAAATAAGAAAGTGTGCAGGGGTGATGTGGAGAAGAGAAGCTAAAGATCGGAGAAAATGGATTAAACTTGGAGAGACCTTCATCCTGCAGTGGATTGATAATGGTTGATAATGATGATGAAGATGATATATATATAGTATACTATATTACATTAATTAAAAACATTTATTTGGCTTTTATAATATGTGGAATAGTAAGTTCAACTTTTAGGTTAAAAGTCTGACAAAAGTATTATTAACACATAGCGTGGTTTCAGATTGCAATTGGAAATTTTAATTAGTTGTTGCTTAATTATATCATAAATGCAGTTTATATAAATATATACATGGATATTCATTATATATATACAAACTAACTAAAGTAAAAATAAAAACATAATAAAAACACAGAATTACTTCTATAAAAAAGCTTTATATTTCAACCAGCAGACTGGTGTTCATCAGAAAGCAAAATGGCTACTTACAGAAATTAAGCGCTAAAATATTACAGACAGCTACGTATCAGATAACAAAACTAATTCGTAAAGGCTAAAAATCTTTAAAAACTTTGTATAAAAACAAATATATATATATATTTACAAAACTTTGTATAAAAAATATCAAAAAAAATTATTTCACAAAAAACATTTAAAAAAACTAAAACCATACATACATGCATACATACATCATTATCATCATTATTATTATTATTATTATTATTATTATTATTATTATTATTATTATTATTATTATTATTATTATTATTATTATTATTATTATTATTATTATTATTATTATATTAAAATATATCAAAAAACAATAAAAATATATTATTATATATGCACACACTAAAAAACCTGTATATATACACATATTTTACTATATGTATTTTGCTATATACATATATATCTTATGCACATATATTTTATATATATATTATATTTATTCTACTTCGTACTAGTCCACCTATAAAGTAATGATTTAGGAAACAAAAAATAAAAAATAATTATTTAGAAAATAAAAAATAAATCCCTAGGTACCAGGTAATTCAAACATGTGTTAGTACCTATATTCATATTTATCCCATGAGGATGTAATGTCTTAAATTTAAAAATAAAAAAAAAACTCTCTTTCTGTTTACTTTCTCTCATGGAAGAAAAAGTATTTTCCAATATAATCACTCTTAAATCATCAATCGAGTGATCAGGTAAATTGAAATGTTTAGAAACTGGTCTATCTTCATTTTTATGTAAAATATCAAACTTATGGTTGGTCATTCTAATATGTAAACTGCTTGCTGACTCACCTATGTAATGACACACGCATCTATTACATTCTTTTAAATATACCAAGTTTATACTTTTACAATTGCCATAGTTGGGGATATACCATTTAAAACCATGAATGGTATCTCCCTGAACCATCTTTGTAACAATAATATGTTTGCATGTAAGACATCTCTTATCACCACATAAAAATATCCTTTTTGTGACACAAAATTAGTGCCAAAAGCTGTTCTTACAAGTCTATCCCTAAGTGTCCTATGTCTACGATATACAACTTTAGATGGATAGGGAAAAACAGATCTCAGATAATCTGTGGAATTTAATATATTAAAATGTTTCAATAATATTTGGTTAATATTAGGCAAATCATCATTGAAGGTAAGAACCAGTGGTATATTTATCAACTGACTCTTTCTTTTCTTAGATAGAAATTCCTGCCTGTCAACTTCTGAAGATTTTACCACTGCCCTATCTAATAGTCCTTTAGGATATTTTATATTGATAAATTTATTATAGAAAACCTTGTTATTTTGCTGAAAAAATCCCTGATCACTGCAAATTCTTTTAATCTTTAAAAATTGAATGTAAGGGATATTAGTCTTTAATTGTTTAGGGTGATTACTATAAAAATGTAGGTAAGTATGACTATCAGTTGGCTTCCTATATATATATATATATATATATATATATATATATATATATATATATATATATATATATATATATATATATATATATATATATATATATATATTAGTACTAAGAATACCATCTTTTCAAGTAATCTCAACATCAAGAAAATGAACCACTGTTTTAGAAAAATTCATTGAAAATTTTATATTATTATTATTAAAATTATTTAGATAATCAAAAATGTATGAAGTTCTTCTTCATTGTATGGCCAGATCATAAAGACATCATCAATATGTCTCAGCCAAGTATGAGGTTTAAGGCTCGCCTTCTCAAGTATAGAGCTTTCCAATTGAGCCATAAAAATGTTTGCATAATTTGGTGCCATTTTTGTTCCCATTGCAGTACTTTGACTCTGTAAATAATAAATAGAGTTAAAAACAAAATAATTATTCTTTAAGATTAAATTCACTAATTCAACAACAGTCATAATTTTGTCCTGATTCATATTCTTTCCCATTTAAAACAGATTCAATAGCTCTAATTCCATCTTCATGAGATATATTAGTATACAGTGATGTAATGTCTAATGTCACCAAAAAACATTCACTTGGTAGTATAGATTTGACATTTTCTAAAATAGAAAGAAAATGGGTTGTATCCCTAACATAAGAATCAAATGATGGTGGAATATCAGGTATAAGACTATCTACATATGCTGACATTTTCTCAATAGGACATCCAATGTTTGCTTCTATAGGTCTACCAGAACAACCAGGTTTATGAACCTTGGGTAGAATGTAAAACTTACTGGGTTTATTTGAGTTCAGCAATAAAAAATTATATGTATCCCTATCAAGTAGACCCCATACTCTTATATACTTTAGGCTGGATAGCACACCTTTAAATAATTTATCAACAATAGCCTGTGTTATAGGTTCATAAAAATTCCTATCATTTAAAAGAAGCAAGGCTTTATTCATGTAATCATCCCTATTCATAATTACTATTGTTCCACCTTTATCAGCTGGTTTAATAATAATATATTCTCTCTTTTCTAAATTATACAATGCATTTTTTCACCTAATGTTAAATTGCTCTTATATTTCTTGTGTTGTTTCTGCTTTATTGCTTTAATAATGTTTCTCTGATGTGGAGGTGTCCAATCAGATTGTATTTTATTAATGGTATTGCATTCATTATTTCCAAATAAATTCTCTTAATCTAAGTTGCCTAACAAAATTATCCAAATCTTGATGTATTTTAAATTTATTTTTTTGGTAATACAATCAAACTGTTAGGCAAAAAAATAAATCCTTATTCAATAATGAACATTCTGCATCACTAAGTATTGCATAAGATAAATTAATAATATTGCTGTCTTTCTTTTTACCTAGATTTACCAATATCACATTAGATGCATAAAACTGTTGATTTTTTAGAAGATTATAATTACATGCGGAAGAATTTGTAGGCATACGAGTCACAGATACATCAGCACTACTAGCTAAATTAAAATGTTTTTTGTTGGCCCTACAACAATATGATGAATAGAACAATATGATGAATAGAAATGAGGAGATAATGTCCATTAAGTAGAGATAAACTTTAACCTTTAGTGTTACCATGAAATTATGCTTACTGCTAATTCACAATTTCTGAGACTAAGCAAGTTTTTCTCTTTTGTTGAGGGTCTTTTGATGATGTAAAAAAATCCTCTTTTACTTCAAATTCAAGTTTTTATATGTATTTAAGCCCAGAAAGCTATTTTTTTGTGTAAGAATATGAAAGAATAGCATTTTTCTTGACATTCTGCAAATAATATTTTAAACTTCTCCAAAGAGTTGTATATATTGAATAAAATGGAAATGAGTTAATATTCATTAAATAGAGATAAACTTTAATCTTAAGTGTTATCAAAAATGATCAATTATTACTAATTGACAATTTCTGAGGCTAAGCATGTTTTTCTCACAAACCTATAATAGCTATTTTGTTGGAAATCTTTTATTAAAGTAAAAGGTGTCCTATTTTACTTCAAACTGAAGTTCATATGTGGTTTAAAACCCCAAAAGCTATTTTTATAGGTGAGAGAATGTGAAAGAATAGCATTTTTCTGGATTTTCTGCAAATAATATTTTTAGCTTCTCCAGAGAGTTGTATATGTTGAATTAACACCAAAGATTAAAGTTTATCTCTACTTATTGGATAATATCTCCTCAGTTCTATTCATTATTATAATAACAATCCATAGAAATATTTAATTCATATATATATATATATTGTAATAGGCACATACGCCATTACATTATTTCTTTTTTAAATTAGACATAAAAAATAAAAGTTCGCAAATAAAAACTTCTTTTTGAATAATTAAAAATTGAAAATTAAAAATCATCTAAACTCTAATATATAAAACCACACAGATGAAAAATTATTAAATAAAAACTTTATTAAAAAAAAAAGAAGAAAAAAATTTAAAACTAAATATTAAGAAAAAGACTTAAAAGATTTAAAGATAAAAAAAAAAATAATGTTATTGAAAAATGGAAATGATCATTTTAATTAGTCCAAGTGAACTAGCCCTTGGGCATTTCATAATATATAATCAAAGGTCAGATAGGAGAGAAAAACAATGGGAACAGCATTGCCAATAAAAGATATCACTCAGGAATCGGACCTCAGCGAAAAGACCATCATCATCGTGATGTAATGTCCACTGGATCCAAAAGTCTACCATAAAAAGTGAGTGAAAATTAATTTAAAGAGAGATGTGTGATAGCAGTGGTGATATGTGTTAGTGTGGAGTTGAAGGAGAAGGGACTGAAAAGATGCACTCTTCAATCCTTTCAGTTCTGATAAAAACAAAGAAAGAGAAATGACCAATCGTTTTATACATTGAGGACTAAAGTAAAAGACCTCCAGATGAATCAATAAAATGACCAACAGAATATCAATCTTTTTAGGACATCATGGAAATTCATGTGCAAATGGCAAGCAATGGATAAAGATGAACTTTTTAAAATTGTAAGAACTTTATGAACATTTTCAAAACACTAACTCTAAGTATAAAATTTTCCCAGTATTTAAAATAATTGAAATAGAAATTCCTATCTGACCAAATGTAATCAGTTATTAATTATTTGATTGAATGTATTATTTGTTTGTTAAATCATTTCCATTTTTTTAAATATTTTTATCAATATTTATTGTATAAATTACTTAAATGCATTAAATTTAAGTTGGGTATAGACGCTTGAATGGATTCGTTAGTGGTTAATTATGTTTTTGTTTTCATATTTGATTAAAATATATAGACATTCAGTAAATAATGATACCTTATGGTGAGTATCTAAAATGTATTTATTCGGATGTCTTTTAAGTTATTGGTGTCAATGCGGCATCTTATGATGAATGCAATTGGGTTTCTTGTAAATTTCCCTCTGCAATTCCATCAATGACTTTATATTTTGATTGTTTATGTTTATTTTGAAATGTTTTTAACCATGTAATCTATGTAGCTGATCTATACCCAACATTAAAAAAACACTTTTATAAAATTCATCTGTGCAAAATTATATAAATGTTAAACTTAAGTCAGGCATGAATGGCTATATAGATTTGTAAAGTAAATGATAAAAGTAAAAAATTAAAAATAGATTCTTATTTATTACATGAGATTTTATTGATTTGTAGTAAAAATTTGGTTTTTAAATTTAAAGATAGGTTTTACGAACAGGTAAAAGGATTAAGTATGGGGAGTTGCTTAAGTGGGTTTTTGGCAGATGAATATATGAATATTTTTTAAAAAGATTTTTTGGATTTGGATGTTGGTCCTTGTTTTTTTGTAAGATATGTTGATGACTATTTCATGGTTTTTAAAGGAAATAAAAGAAAAGCAAACATTTTTTTAAATTACATTAACAATAAAGAAAAAAAAATATTAAATTTACCATGGAAAAAGAAGTGGATAATAAAATTGAATATATGGATGTAAAAATTGAAAAAAATATAGAAAATAATAAAATAAGCATTAATACATCTGTTTTTAGAAAAAAAAACATTTCGTGGTCTGATTACTAACTGGTTTTCAGACATTGATAAACATTGTAAAATGAATATTATAAAAAACAGAATTAGAAGAGCAATATTGATATGTTCTAGTGATTTATTATTGGACAAAGAATTAGAATTGATAAAAAAGGAATGTTATTTAAATGAATATCCAAATAAGATTATTGAAAAAATTTTTTCAGATTATAATTTGAATTTAATTAAAAAGAAGATTAAAGGGGAAAATAAAATTAATAATAAAGTTAATAATATTAATAAAATTTACATAGGATTTAAAGTATCAAAAAATATTTTTATTAGGATTAAAAATATTTGTAAAAAAATTAATAATAAATTTAACATTAAATTACTCCCAGTATATAAAAAAAAGAAAGATTTAAAAAAGCTGATTAATGTTAATGAAAAAAATGATATGCTTGAAGCTATGAAAGGTGTATATATGATAAAATGTTTAGACTGCTGGAATGTTGGTAAAAGTGTTTCTTATATTGGAAATACAAAAAATAAGTTAAGAACAAGATTAAAACAACATTTATCTGATAAAAAATCTGCAATTTTTTTCATAAGTGTAAATCTGGTCACATCAATTACAAAATAGAACTTTTAGAAACAGTAATTAATTATAAAGAAAGATTTTTAAAGGAAAATTTTTATATTAAGGAATTTAAACCATATATGAATAAAAAACTAATTGATTTTATAAAGAATAAAAACTAGTCACATCATTTGCAAAAAAATAGAACTTTTAGAAACAATAATTAATTATAAAGTAAGTTTAAAAAAAGAAAAATTTTTTATAGTAGGGAATTTAAACAATATAGGAATAAAAGAAAAAAAACTAATTGATTGTTGTGGGTGATGGGACTGGTTTTGAGGTATTTTATCTAAATATAATTTAAACAGAGTGTTTTAAATAGAAGTTTAAATTGTAGGTTGTTTTAAATAGAGGAAGGTAATGTTCTAATGTTTTATATTAAATTTATGTCTTTAAAGGGAAAAAAGATTTTTTTTTTAAAAAAGAATTTTTTATTTTGAGAAGATTTGAAATATATGTAGAGTTTAATGAATATATAATGTTTTATTTTATTTGTTTTATTATTTTGTATATTTTAGTGGCTTGAAAAAGACTATAAGGAAGTAAATAGTCGAAACGTTGCTCTTGAAATTAAAATTCATATAGTCATAATAATAAAAAACAAGTTTTTTAAAGAAAATTGGTTTGTGATTTTATATTTTGATGATTTGTAAAGTTATATTAATTAATTAATTAAGGGAGGGTTAATCTTAGGTTATTTGTTTCGTAGTTGAACTGGGTCAATGGATTGGATATATATCGGTGTAATTAGTAAATGTAGTATGAGGTCCACTATGGGCAGGATTGAATTATATGCCACACACCCCTTTTTGCCTATGGAAGGGGATAGTAAGACAGAAAATGCAGTCCCTTCCTATGGAGTTTTTTTTGTTGTTCTTCTTGCCAGACAGATGTAGCATTTCTGTCTGGATGAGAGTCAATGTCTTTCTCTAACTCTGCTGTTCAGATGTACATTCCTGACAGTATGGTATTTTGTGCTGACGTATTCATACTACATTGAATACATCATATATATCGGATGGATTGACGTTGGTTTAGCTGCGAACTTTTGGCCTAAGGTTAAATAAGGGGTAGAATATTTTCTTTTCAAATGAAATCTATGTAGTCTATTCATACTCGACACTTAAATAAAAATATTAAACTTATCTGTGTGAACATATAAGAGTTAAAATGTAAATTAAATTCTAAAAAACCAAATTAAAATGTAAGCTAAATGATAAAGCAAAAGTTATACTAAAATAATTTTAAATCTTATATATGTTTAAATAAATGTTTGTGTGTTATTACTGGCAATGGCTTCTATTATTTTTTAATATTGAAAATATCCTTAGATAAGAATTTATAAAATATAAATCTCTGCTGTTCGACTGAGCTGGTGGCATGGGCTGATGGTCTGAATAAAACATGTAAAAAATTTTTTTTAACTTACGTATCTGCCTACTATATAAATTTTCTAGGTTCAACTAGTGTAGTAGTGCTCTGTATGACAGATACGGTAAGACTCTGATTTTCAGACTGTTATAATATATATATATATTCTATCTTCTTGAAAGAAACATAAATGATGGTGTGAGACTCTAACTAACCAAACATAAGATAGACCCTACAGGGACAGTCACAAACATAGAGGTTTTATCATTGATAAGCATATGAAATATACTTCACAATAACATTACTATTGTAAAAACTCTTCAGCTATTATCATATTATAATCATTAAGAAATTCCCTACAATACACAATAACTAACATAATATTTCGTGTAAAATAATTATTAAGCTATTCTCTTATACTTTTAAAAAGTAAACTATAAAGATAATAATTTTAAAAATACAGATTAAATTGAGCTAAATAATTCTTTCTATCCTATTGGATATCTCAGGATATCTCAGGGATCATGACTATCCTTTTTAATAAATATAATAACCATTGACAGTTAGATAATTGAATAACAAAAGGAATTTTATTTAAGTTTCAATTAACTAAAGAATATTTACATTCTCAATTACAAACATCCATTAGAATCACTATTTGAGAATTAATATAACTTTAATAATACACTAAAACTAATAATAAATTACCAACTTACTTGAAATTAAGTAATTTATTAAACTTGTTGTTATTTATTCTTCTATTTCTACAGATATGTGTCATTAAACAGAATAATAATTTATTAATAATAAAAAGCTTTGTAATTAATCAAAATCTAATATTATATAACTCAATTAAATACCCTAATTATTTTAGCATATACCCATTTTATCTTATCTTTCAAAACAAACATAAAATTGCTTTTATTAACTCCTTAAATCTAGAATGATATAGCAGTTTGAATTCATTCTATTTAATAAACTTTGCAAGGTTTTTATTTTTTGATACTGGTATTAAACTTAAATACACTTTGAAATGTAAATATGGCTTTTTATATTCATATCAATTTTTATAATATTCTGAGTGTGTAATAATTTTAAATTCCAATTTCAAATAGTTCTTCAAGTACTTCAATATTTAATAAAATAAATATTAATATTTACTTTAATCAATTTATAATTTAGTAAATGTTTAATTTGTTAAGTTCAAATACTTTATTATAATTTTATGCTTCAAATATCTAATCCATACATTTTGTATCATGATTTCTTTATGTTATGTGTTTTTAATGCACGACCTTGTGATAATAATGATCCAATATAGAAATAATAGTACTTGTCAAGCTTAAATTAAAAATACTTATTTATTTTAAAACAAATATTTATATCATAAAATTTTGGTACAAATTATAACATAAATAATTAATTTATAACATTTATTATTTGAATAATTACATATTCACAAAATTCTTTACAATATAACTATTACATTCAAATATCAGCCTTTCAAGCTAATTGAGCATGCCCCTTTTGAGAGTGTTAAATAAATGAATACTTTCCTCTTCAATCCAAGATATAGTATTTATGCAGGAATAAAAAGGATCCTCTTATTCCTACGACTCAAATTCTTTTATATGAGCAAATCTGAAGAGCTGTTGAGGAGAGCATGAGTAGAATTCTCACTTTAAATTACTATTTATGATGTTTTTTGACTGAATGACATCGGTGAAATTGCTTAGAATTTACTAAACGTCATTCTTACTGAAACTTAATTATGAGTAAATAAGCAATTATTTAATTTAGCCCTGTGTTTACAATTATATTACATTCAAATATCAGCCTTTCAAGCTAATTGAGCATGTGCCTTTCGAGAGTGTTAAATAAATGAATACTTTCCTCTTCAATCCAAGATATAGTATTTATGCAGGAATAAAAAGGATCCTCTTATTCCCACGACTCAAATTCTTTTATATGAGCAAATCTGAAGAACTGTTGAGGAGAGCATGAATAGAATTCTCACTTTAAATTACTATTTACGATGTTTTTTGACTGAATGACGTCGGTGAAATTGCTTAGAATTTACTAAACGTCATTCTTACTGAAACTTAATTATGAGTAAATAAGCAATTATTTAATCTAAAAAATAAATACCATATTCCTTTCATGTATTAACATTGAATTCATATCATTTAGGTAATTAAATGATAAGTTTTTACAGATATGTATGCTTCTATTTATATTAAATAAAATTTTAGTTTGCGAAGCATCTACTGAAATTAATTGAGATATTGGAAATATCTTTGCACTTGTTATAATGCTTATCTGACAGCCAATCAAATGTTGTGATGTCTGTCATCATTTGGACAGCCATCACAACCTCTGATTGGTTGTCAGATAACCATTATAATGAGCACAAAGAGTTTTCCAGTATCTCAATTTATTTCAAGTTCTATTTATATTGTAAATTTACCTTTTTTTTAATTATTAGTTTTTTATTTTATTTTATAAAATAGAAATAATTTTACTCTATTTTATAGAAGACCATCACAGAATAATGCTATTTGGTGCCATAAAAAAAGAAAACTACACAATACACAATATCCAAGTCTGATTAAGTATGACATCATATGATCACATTCATAATGGTTAAACAAAATATGAGTTAAACAAAATAATATTTATTGTTTCATAAGTTTATAAGTGCATAAGCATACAATCATAAATCATAATCAATGATAGGCAGATCTTAATTTTAATATTATTACTGAAGATTTTTATTAACAGCTCAAATTAAATTAACTAATAATAGAGAGAATATTTGCATGTATAATTTATCACCATAATAAATGTTCTGCATTGTTTCATGCAAATTATGGAGCCCAAGGTCCATGGATCATGTCCTGTTCTGTTACTTCCAGGGGTCAAACCTTTTACAAACCACTGAGCAATAATTCAATTATTTATTTACTATAATAAATAAAGATTTGCATGAATTTCCAATAAAGATTGAACATTTTATTAAGGTTTTCAATAATGAAAATTGTGTAATGTACCTTAAATTTATATATTAGATGTAACAGACTTGGTTATTCATCATTTACATTTGTTGATTGCCTTGTGCACTTGGTGTAGTTAGTAGAGCATCTGACTTGAGATTGGGAGATCTTGGGTTTAAACTTCTTATAAACTCCCAAGCAATAAAACCATATTTTTTTTTTTAAATTTATTTTCCAGTTCAAATTTCACTGTTGAGGTCAGGAATATATCCATTTGTAATATTTTCATTTTTTCTTATTTATCTTTTTTTTTTTTCAAACCAATTGACAAGTAAGAGTTTATATGTCATGAAATATCCATTTTTAATATTTTAATCTTACTTATTTATCATTTTTTCTTCAAGCTAATTCATCAACAAGAATTTACATTTTACATTATAAAATTTTTTAAAAAGCCCAAAGTTGTTGTTATTATTATTAGGTTTCAAACACAACTTTATTTAAAGGTTACACTGATAGTTATAATATAGTTATTAACATATTTATCAATTGCATACATATAAAATAATTAAAAGTTCACAAGTTCAATGAATAGGTAACTTGGATATAGATGGCAGAATAAGTAGTACTTAGCCATTGTCAAATGGATATGTGTGATATTAAGTTCTTTACATGTAGATTAAGACAACACCAATAGCAACAAATCATGGAAAACCTCTTGGCTTTCATTTAGAAGATATATAGGTGAATTATTGCTTAAGTATTTAATTAAATGTTGAGGGCTGAATTTATGGTATTATGGCAAGAGGTTAGAGTATGGGATTAGAGTTTTAAGAGTAACCATGTAGTTGCAAACAGGTGTGTAATCTTGCTGTTTCTAGTTCTTAGCTGCTTAAGCTTATTGAAGAAGGTAGATGTGTGTTTTCTTAAGTTATTACTAAGGCAGAAGGTACATCTCATACATGAAAATGCATAAAGACTGAATGAAGCTGCATGGAGGGTGGATGTTGAACCTCAATGAAATGTTTCATTGGTGTTATTACCTTGATGAAATGTTTCAGTGATGATATTAAGTGTAATCCTGTTCCATCTATATGTGTTTAAATAATTTTTTTTGTCAGTACTAGAACTGGACAAATGTAGAGTAGATGGAACTGTATTTCCTTCTCCCTGTGGCACAAGCTGCCAAAAGGGTAAATGTTGGTACATAATCTGTGATATTAGAGAAAGTGAGAGGAGGGTAATGCATAGAGGTTGAGCTTTAACAGGAAGTTGAAAAATTTGGGCTGCAATGACCATTTTTTAAATTGATGAAGCAATTGCCTGTTGTTAATTGTTGGTATTAGGGAGAGATTTGTCCAGAGGTTGATTTGGGTATAACATGTTATATATACTTCAATAGGTAAATTTACTTGCACTAAGTGGGAATATTTGATTGTGAATATCTTGAAATTGGCTTAGGGGGGAATGATAAAAATTCATGTACTGGAAAGGGGTGTGAGTGGTGCATAGGTGTTAAATGTAAAATGCATTCAAGTTCTGGAAAACATTTTGTAATGGCTGTCAGAAGATTTATGATTTTTTGAATATGGAGCATTCAGATGGGAGTAAAAACCTAATCCATTCTAGGTTGTGAGAAAATCTTTCTGCAGTTATACTATTTTCTGTATCATAGAATCTTGCTGCACAGAGAGGAGATTGATGAAATAAATATAAAAAGGCACCCTTCCAAGTGTAATGAAAGATATGTTGTGGAGAGGGAAGAGGTTATCAATATCATCTGTTAACTTATTCCAAATTTTTTATCTCATGCAAGTATTTTTAAAATAAAAAGGAAAACTGAGGAAAGCAGTAGGTTTATTTTGGTAGATTTGTATGTGTTGTTGCCAATATAGAGAAACCAAGAAGAAGTTTTATTAACATTAATTTGGCCTTAAAGTCAATAGTATAATCATTAAGCCTTTTTTGTAAGATAGGCAATTGTTTTTTTAGAGGCAAGAAAGATGGTTATGTCATTCATATAAGCTAGGCATGATATATATATATAGTTTAGTATGTGGAATTTATATATCTGGAATTTTTACCTGTATTTTATTTATGAGTAGATTGATATACATTATATATAATAAGGCAATAAGTGGTGATCCTTGTGGTACTGATTGACTGGAAACAAATGAAGGTGATGATCTTATGTGAATTTCCTGACATAGTAGTAGGTTGATTAGCAGATATAAAAAGATTCAAGGTATTTCTGTGTTAGCAACTATTTCAATTATGATATCAACGAGGACTGAATGAAATGAAATGTCAATATCAATTTGGACAGACATTGTAGCATAGTTTTTGATTTCAAACTGAATGCATTTATCATTTTAAATAGAAGTGCAACTTGGTCTGCAGAATAATCTTTCTTTATAAATTGCATAGGGTAGTTTTAGTGATAGTAGATATGGTTCAATTTTGTATTTTCAGAACCTTCTCAAGAATTTTGATGCCAAGGCGATGCATGGAAATAGGACACAGGTTATTGAGATATTGGAGTCAGTATTTTGTTGAATAGAACTAAAGAGATGGGGTGTAGTCCTTGTATGTGATAGAATTTTTGTGAGAGATATTTTGATGTCACATAGGTATGTATTGGTAAATCAAATTAAGTATGAGAAAACAAATCTAGGTATTTTATGGCACCCAGGATGACAACTGCCAGGTATAATGGCTAACTTGTATGTAAAATCAGTAGGATAAAAGGAGGTATCACATACAACTGGCCCAAACATATCAGTAGGTAGTAAAGATATTATGTGCCTGTAACATTGGTTTGAAGTGCTGTACATTAGTTTTCTCATATTATACCAAGTACTCATCATTCTATCAGACTCTAGTGCTAAGAGAACTCTCATAATGGATGGGAAACCTAGGTCCCATCAAATGCACCTTCTCATCTGAGTGTACTGGGCATATTTTTTTGTTGCCAGTATTTTTTAAGGGTGTTACATGCATTATTAAAAAAGGCTTCAGTGAGTTTCTTGAGGTGGATGCTCATGTCAAGAGCAGAATGCCTGATTATTATTCTTTTGTGCAGCTCATCAGTTAAGGCTAGCAGTTTAGAGGGTTTCAGAGCAGCATGTATTATATGATTGATATTAAATGATAATATGCTTGTAAATGAAATATAATGCTGCAATGGATTGAGAGGCATATCTTTGATTTAAAAAGTGTGATGTATATTTCCAAGTATAGAAATCCAGTGATTCAGACAAGAAGAAGAATTCTCATTGTTTTGTGTAAGTGAATTGATGATAACATCATTGTGATAAGGTACAAATATTTGAGCAGATTGATCAGAGAAATGGTGAAGGGTGAACAGTTAAGTTGATTTGATAATGAAGCATAAAAGAGTAAAACATAAATCTATGAGGGAGGTATGAAGAGTATTGTAGAATAAAATTGAGTGATGTGGAAGAAAGCCTTCAGCATTTATAAGAGATAATGTAATTTGATGTAACATTTTGTGACAAAAACTTGATAGTTAAAGTTAAAATTCCATATTAAGATGACTGGATGAGGAAATGATCAGAGCAGTAAGTTGATGTTGAGTATTATACTTGGTAATTCTTGCAGGACTAAGTCATATGTAGACCAATATTATAGTACATGTAATAATGTGATTATGAAATGTGATAATAAACAAATTTGCATTTTACATATTTGTGATGATTATAAGATCAGGTGGTATGTAGAGTAAGTGTAATAATTTGGTGGTGAAATGTGGCAATAAGCAAATTTATATCTATGTTTAATATTCTTAGTGATGAAAAAGGGCACTTTCAAATTATGACTAAGGGACAAAAGCCTTATGTTCTCAGATAGGATGTAGAACCAATCTGAGATCCATCATATATTTTTTTCTCTAGAAGACTTTTTGGGACTGAGTTCAATCCTCCAACATTAAGGACTCCTATTTTTAGATGTATGTAAGCTTATGTATGAGAGAAATGCTTATTAGGGAGGGTGTTAAGAATTAAGTGATAGATTTGACAGTTATTACTCTAGGGCCAGTTGTTTTCTAAGGCAGTTAAATTTAAATTCACTTCAGTAGTATTACTTTCAGTTTAGATGATACCCCAGAGTTAGAACATGGTTCATTATGGAGAAAGTTGGTCAATGAGGGTATGTGGTAGTGCTAAGAATTAATGACTTCTATGAATATTACATCTTTGTGGGGTTCTGATTGGGTTAACATTATGGTTGAGTATTTGTTCTGATTGGGCTAACCTTGTGGTTGAGTATTTGTATCTTTTTGGTTTTTTCATGACCTATTAGGTTTTCTTTTAAAAGAGCCATCTGAGGGACTGCTTTCAATAGGTGGAAAGCTTAGCATCAGAAAGTCCATAGTGTTAGTGGATATCTTATTTATTATAAAGGGAAAATCTCAATGGCTATAAATTTTTTGGAGCAGCTGGCTAAGGTATTTTAGGTGCTCCAATTGGCCCAGTCTTCTAATCTATTGAGATGTGTTCCTGGCAAAAATTGTGATCTACAATTTGACTGCTGGTCATATTAGTTTGATCTGAGGAGAGATTTATTAATTGAATATCTTCATTTATGAAGGAGGTTCTACGAAATGTAGCAGGTTGATAATTATCATATACTTGCACATGAGCAGTGTTATTAGTGGTAGCTTGATTTTTATTATGGATACCATTAGGACACTGTAAGCTTCCAGCAGTAATACAGTTAATGGCTATATGACTACACTGACCACAAGAGTAGCATTATGGTTTTATGCCTGCATGGCTCCTTGGTTAGTGGGCTGCATGGGTATGGCAGTTGGTTCATCGCCTTCATTTAAATTAACCATGAATACAAAGTTGTTACTATAAATGGGGATGATGGTACTTTTTAGGTAGATTGATTATAGAGAGATCACCTTTCCTAAAGGTTCCATTAATTTTTGGAAATTTTGTTTGTATATACTGAAACAGTAAGGTCTGCTTTGCAGATCTTTGTTTCACCTTTTCTCACCTATTTCCTACCCTCATACCTTAGTTTGAATCCCAATCTATTGTAGTGGATCTGCAAAATGCTTATATACCGAAAATCCCACCTAATTTTAAACCATGAGCACAATGCTCATATTATATATATAACTCATTCCCAAATAAAATAAAATATTATGGATTATGTATATGTTCACATAATTTGGATTTATTAAAAAGTAGGTTATATAAGTCGTAATTGTGCACACACTATGATATGCATTTTAAAACATATCAAATTTATAAATTGTTAAAGTTATTTTGTTTGAATCTATTTACAAAGATATATTACTGTCGCAATATATTTTTGATTTAAAATAAAAATCATTTAGTAAATATTCATTTAGTAAATAGATTCAAATATTGCAATTTAAAAGTAAAGTAATTTTCATTTAATTTAATAAAAGTCATTCCAAATATTTCTATTAAAATAAATGAGGGACAATAGTTTAATTAGTTAATGTTATATAAGTTTATCTAAAAACAGTAGATATCCATCTAAGGTTTTCTTTAATTAGTAAAAGTAATTTTTAATTAAATCTAGTTTGTAATTCGAATGTCGACAGGGAATTTAACAAAAAAAATTAATTAATGTTGAATTCCTTTATACATTCGGATTATTTAATTACAGCTGATAAGTCCGATATATTTTTGTAATGCTCCAGGGCAGTTCTATTGTTAAAGTCTACTATAAAAAGAAAGGTTTCCTTTTGTTCTCCATTCTAATGTTTCTAAGAGAAATCATTCTGAGGTCTAATGTTTTTAACCAAAATTATTGTAGTAATTTGTAAATCTTGACATGATGGAGTAGAGCACAAGAAGGCTATTTCTCTCTGAAATGGTCATATGCTGCCGTAGACCATCGGAAGTTATCACACAAGGAACCCCGAAGCTGCTGCCAAAAATATGAACATTTCCAGATTTTGCTGTTAACTCATATAAAAACTTGCCGACCATCAATCTACCTAAAATGCTTTTCCAGAGGTAACCCAGCTCTTGTGATAACTAACATGCTATAGCTATTTTAAATTGTTTTCTGATATTTCACATAACTTCATTATGTATTTCTTTAATGTGTTTAAATATACTCAACATTTTGCTCTCTATCCTTGGGTTAATATTTTCTATTGATTAAGCTTTCTGTTATTTTATTAGGATGATGTGTCAGAATCATCTTTGACCGAGTGAATTATTCCTTTTGTTGAAAATAAGACGCTGCTATGAAGACATATTTTAAATTTCTAAATAATTTCCAATTTTATTATCTTGCAAATCACTCGTTCGAGGGCGATTCTTTTCTTTAATATATAATATAATCACATAGTTTAAAATCTACATGTTATTGATTTTAATCTAATATGAGAGTATGTGCAAGGTCAATGATTAAATGTGTCCCCTAATGCATGATTGCGTATATAAATCTATACTTACTTTTCAAACCCGCAAGCATGCATTTTCGTATTTTAATCACCATGTTCTACTTTAATTACAAAGTTCATCATTGATGTCGAGAATGTGCAGACCCTTTTAATTGAATTTCGGGGAATTTGATTGGGCATTTCTCTTAATCCAAGTGAAACCTATTTAGTATGTTTTATATACACTAGTCTCGTATTGCTGGTAAGTGAATTGGTTGTTGAGACCACTTTGTTTTACTTTTCCAAGGATTCTTTACACGGCCAAGTCCATTTTCTTTGCTTATTGCAGTTTCCAGGCAGAGTGTGTCCATAAATGACACACCTGGGAATTAAACGCAATCGTCACCCAGTCGCTAAGTTTCAGCTGTTCATAAAATACTTTCCTACGGGTTAGCGGTGAGATGCCCTCCGTAATCATTCCAAATATTCCATTATTGTTTTATTTTATATTTATTTTACAAAGCATCCGTGACTTAAACGTGTCACACCCTCCAACTTTAATAAATTCATTATCAGCAGTACTGACCTCCCAATGCAACTCTATTATTATTATTATTCTGAAATAAATGCTTTGATCACATTTCCACTTTGTTGCTTAGTAAGCTTTTGTCCGTGCTATTCTCGAAATCAATAAAGATTTTATAACACTTAATTTCAAATATTTTCTTAAACTTGTATAATTACTCAAAGCACCTCACATATGTTCCTATCTCATCAAGCATATTATCATAATGCTATTAGCCCGAGGAATAGAATATATTACTTTGTCTTAAAACCTTTTTGTCATTTATTGGAATATAATGCCCACAATTATTTAATATGCATCCCTGTCTCATATAAGTAGACAGTGGCATTATATATATATTTTATATAAATCAATTTTGTGCAATTATTTAAAACTAAATTTGATCTCTTATTTTATTGATTCCTATCACTGTCTCGGTCTATATATATATATATTTTCTGCATTTCTTTTGTAAATCCATAGATGTTAATTAGCCACCCAAGCTTCTTTTAGTATAGAGTCTTTTGTTTCTCCCTGACCACCAGGCACCGATCAAAGGTTATACTAGTAGTGGCATCAGATGCGTTATCACATAGATGGCACTGTGAAATTTGGACTTTAGATTCGAACTTAGTATATCTAGATGGCAACCTCTCCTAGAATGTTCAGTTTTGTGTCTGGGGTTTGAATTCTGCAGTGTGTTAGTGAGATAGATGATTCTGACTGTTACATAGTATTTTTTTTTTCCGGGTCCATGGCTTCCCCAAACATGGAGCCTCGAATATTTAATCACCCACATCCCTGTAGATCTTAATTAGTTAAACACCCACATCCCTGTAGCTTAATTTTAGCATTTTGTATTCATATTTAATCACCCAAATCCATTATGTTTTGATATATATAATAATTTTTCAAACTCTATTGTTTATTTGCGTGTATATTTCATATATTTTGTTTGACTCAGGCATTCAATTACTTATTCTATATAATCAGAACTTGTCCAAACTTGCTATAGTGCGATACGAGCCATCTGTATTTATCTGTATTTGTTGTTTCATTTAAGTCACGCTATATACGCATGGCGTGAATTACTTAAATATTGTCCCAAGTGAATATTGTGACAATCTATGAATATTTCAAATCATGTATTTTACTCTCAAAATAAAGTTTTATCGGCTCAATGCGCAAGATAGCATAATAATAATTTTGTACGGTAATGACCTAGATATAATAGGCTATCGTATGGAATTCAGAAATGTAAAAATAAAAAAAAATTTGTAATCAATAAAAATGCGAATGTTTTAACGAGTGCCCGTAGTTAAATGGAATAGTTATTAAAATTAATTTTGGGAAGCTAACAGTCTATGGATCCTTTTAACTGGTGACATGGTGCCCAAGGGTAATTTCATTAAACGGAGTTACTTCTAAAATAAATTTTGTCACCAGGCTAAATTCTTTTATATGTAATTTGTTTTTTTCAACGTGTGTAAATTTTCTTAGACCAAATAATGAGACGTGAATTGGATCAATGATTATGTAAATAAATATATATGTTTGCAAATCTTAAATAAGAGGGAACAAAATAATTATACCCGGATCTAGCAAATGTTTATATATATATAAATAAAGTTGCTTGAGTTTAAAAATATATTTTAGCAAAACAATTTGACAGGTAAAATTTAAGAAATTTTTATATATACGGGCAGTTAAAAATATATATGTTGGCAGCAGATTTAAGCGAGAAATTTTAGCAGTAGTAAGAGGGCAGTAGTTGGGGTTTTAGTGATAAATGTAAAAGCAGCAATTAGGCCAACAGAACCGAGAGGGAGATAGCCTATTAACCATTAGTAAAATTTGAAGTCAAACATAATAATCACAGAGAGTCAAACAAGGAAAATATAATAATAGTATTTTTTTTTACCGTATTAGTTTTAGTAAGTTCAATGTAAAACAGTTTAAAAGTTTTCTTTATCAGTGCTATATATTGTGTTTTAAAAGTATACCTATTCATTTAAAATTTTTTTAAGGACATATTAAATCATTAGCAATCAAATAAAAAAATAAGTCATCATCATCATCGATCACGATAATCATCCAAGGCCATGGAAAATACTGATACTAATGAGATCCATTTCCAAAATCTTATAGAGATGTGGGAGCAAAGTGAAGAAAGAGCAAAATGATGGAAAGAAGAACAAATTCGAAGGAGAGCTGAGGAATGTAAAGAGTGGCCAAACTCATCCACGAATTGGCACAAGTGAGAGAGGGACAGAAAGCCCTCTGACTTGCATTTGAAAAATGCTGCACGAAGAACGATAAAAAGGTCATTGAACCAAAAAAAGATGAAACAGACCTGAACTCGGTAGGGTCATTGACAGATGAATCCCTGAACCAGAAAATAGAGACAAATGATTCTGCAAAGAATACTGATACCCGAGACTTAGGAGATAAAACCCAGCTAACCAAGCTCAATATTAAAATATTTCATGAAGTTAAAAAATGTCCCAAACTTTATTTGGAAAAAGTACTTCCATTAAATGATATCCGAGACTTAGGAGATCAAACCCAGCTAACCAAGCTCAATATTAAAATGTTTCATGAAGTTAAAAAATGTCCCAAACTTTATTTGGAAAGAGTACTTCCAGCAAATGATATCCGAGACTTAGGACATCCAACCCAGCTAACCAAGCTTATCAATATTAAAATATTTCATGAAGTAAAAAAATGTCCCAAACTATATTTAGACAGGATATTCCCAGCAAATGATATATGAGACCTAGGGCCTCTAACCCAGCTAACCAAGCTTACCACCAATATTGAAGTATTTAAAAAACACAAGGAAAATATCCCACCTGATATAGCAAAAATATATCAACCAGATGAAATCAAGGAAATGGTCGAATTTTTAACCACTCTGGATTTCAGTCCCTGGGCTAAAGAACTGTCAGACAAGGTAAAGAGGCCTGATAATTGGAGACTGCACTTATTAAAATATAAAGGCAGGTATTACCCACCAGACCCAGGATTATAGTAGTTTTTTTAAAATAACAACAACAACAAAAAAATGGACACGTCACAAGATAAACGAGAAAGGAGATCGGATATAAACAATGTTAAACTATTAGATTTTTTAAATAAAATTTTGTTGAAGGGGGGGGGAGATAATAGAAAATGTTTGCTAGATGGTAGATTTATTAATATGATCTGGGTATATAATTCAGTTTCGTTTCTTCATTATATTTATATCCTGTACATTATGGGTTATCTTGTAAATTTTGTTTATGCAGGCTTCATAGGTGGACACCTGTTGTAAGATCTTTTTTTTAACAATTTTTTTTGTTCCATCACTAAGGGAATGTGAAACAGTAAGGTCTGCTTTGCAGATCTTCGTTTCACCTTTTCTCACCTATTTCCTACCCTCATACCTTAGTTTGAACCCCAATCTATCATAGTGTGTCTGCAATATGCTTATATACTGAAAATCCTGCCTAATTTTAAACCACGAGTACAATGCTCATATTATATATATAATTCATTCCCAAATAAAATAAAATATTATGGATTATATATATGTTCACATAATTTTGATTTATTAAAAAGTAGGTTATATAAGTCGTAATTGTGCACACACTATGATATGCATTTTAAAACATATCAAATTTATAAATTGTTAAAGTTATTTTGTTTGAATCTATTTACAAAGATATATTACCGTCGCAATATATTTTTGATTTAAAATAAAATTCATTTAGTAAATATTCGTTTAGTAAATAGATTCAAATATTGCAATTTAAAAGTAAAGTAATTTTCGTTTAATTTAATAAAAGTCATTCCAAATATTTCTATTAAAATAAATGAGGGACAATAGTTTAATTAGTTAATGTTATATAAGTTTATCTAAAAACAGTAAATGTCCACTTAAGGTTTTCTTTAATTAGTAAAAGTAATTTTTAATTAAATCTAGTTTGTAATTCGAATATCGACAGGGAAATTAACAAAAGAAATTAATTAATGTTGAATTCCTTTAGACATTCGGATTATTTAATTACAGCTGATAAGTCCGATATATTTTTGTAATGCTCCAGGGCAGTTCTATTGTTAAAGTCTACTATAAAAAGACGGGTTTCCTTTTGTTCTCCATTCGAATGTTTCTAAGAGAAATCATTCTGAGGTCTAATGTTTCTAACCAAAATTATTGTAGTAATTTGTAAATCTTGACATGACGAAGTAGAGCACAAGAAGGATATTTCTCTCCGAAATGGTCATATGCTGCCGTAGACCATTGGAAGTTATCACACCAGGAACCCCGGAGCTGCTGCCAAAAATATGAACATTTCCAGATTTTGCTGTTAACTCATATAAAAACCTGCCGACCATCAATCTACCTAAAATGCTTTTCCAGAGGTAACCCTAAATTAACCCAAGAGCTCTTGTGATAACTAACATGCTATAGCTATTTTAAATTGTTTTCTGATATTTCACATAACTTCATTATGTATTTCTTTAACGTGTTTAAATATACTCAACATTTTGCTCTCTATCCTTGGGTTAATATTTTCTATTGATTAAGCTTTCTGTTATTTTATTATGGTAATGTGTCAGAATCATCTTTGGCCGAGTGAATTATTCCTTTTGTTGAAAATAAGATGCCACTATGAAGGCATATTTTAAATTTCAAAATAATTTCCAATTTTATTATCTTGCAAATCACTCGTTCGAGGGCGATTCTTTTCTTTAATATATAATATAATCACATAGTTTAAAATCTACATGTTACTGATTTTAATCTAATATGAGAGTATGTGTGAGGTCAATGATTAAATGTGTCCCCTAATGCATGATTGCGTATATAAATCTATACTTACTTTTCAAACCCACAAGCATGCATTTTCCTATTTTAATCACCGTGTTCTACTTTAATTACAAAGTTCATCATTGATGTTGAGAATATGCGGATGCTTTTAAATGAATTTTGGGGAATTTGATTCGGCATTTCTTTTAATCCAAGTAAAACCCATTCAGTATTTTTTATATACACTAGTCTCGTATTGCTGGTAGTGAATTGGTTGTTGAGACCACTTTGTTTTACTTTTCCAAGGATTCTTTACACGGCCAAGTCCGTTTTCTTCGCTTATTGCAGTTTCCAGGCAGAGTGTGTCCATAAATGACACACCTGGGAATTAAACGCAATCATCACCCAGTCGCTAAGTTTCGGCTGTTCATAAAATACTTTCCTATGGGTTAGCGGTGAGATGCCCTCCATAATCATTCCAAATATTCCATTATTGTTTCATTTTATATTTATTTTACAAAGCATCTGTGACTTAAACGTGTCACACCCTCCAACTTTAATAAATTCATTATCAGCAATAATGACCTCCCAATGCAACTCTATTATTATTATTCTCAAATAAATGCTTTGATCACATTTCCACTTTGTTGCTTAGTAAGCTTTTGTCCGTGCTATTCTCGAAATCAATAAAGATTTTATAACACTTAATTTCAAATATTTTCTTAAACTTGTATAATTACTCAAAGCACCTCGCACATGTTCCTATCTCATCAAGCACATTATCGTAATACTATTAGCCTGAGGAATATATTACTTTGTCTTAAAACCTTTTTGTCATTTATTGGAATATAATGCCCACAATTATTTAATACGCATCCCTGTCTCATATAAGCAGACAATGGCGTTATATATATATTTTATATAAATAAATTTTGTGCAATTATTTAAAACTAAATTTGATCTCTTATTTTATTGATTCCTATCATTGTCTCAGTCTATATATATATATATATATTTTCTGCATTTCTTTTGTAAATCCATAGACGTTAATTAGCCACCCAAGCTTCTTTTACTATAGAGTCTTTTGTTTCTCCCTGACCACCAGGCACTGGTCAAAGGTTATACTAGTAGTGGCATCAGATGCGTTATCACATAGATGGCGCTGTGAAATTTGGACTTTAGATTTGAACTTAGTATATCTAGAAGGCAACCCCTCCTAGAATGTTCAATTTTGTGTCTGGGGTTTCCCCTCCTAGAATGTTCAATTTTGTATCTGGGGTTTGAATTCTGCAGTGTGTTAGCAAGATAGACGATTCTGACTGTTACAATACAAGTATTTGTTCTTTAGTATCCCTGTTTTAAAGTTCTAGTGGTTTTCATCAACAGTGATTAGTGCAAAATTGGCAAGTGTCTTAACTGTCTCTATAAAGCAGCTTTTTGGATTTGAGTCATGGAACTTGATAGCAAGATATCTTACAGTTGAGATGGTCAGCTAGACAGAATACAGAATTCCATAGATTGTGTAGATTAAGAGATTCATATAATAATTCTTTCAGAAAGCAGTACAGTGAACTATGTATATCAATGACAGACAAAAATATTGATCTACCATAGAAAAAGCATCGGGATGTATCAAAGAACTTCTTTTAGCTATATTCTGAAGAATGTCATTTGCTCATATCACAGGGAAGGAGGGGCCAACATTTCTTCATTACTTTGATTTATTAAATCGTGTTTTTCATATCAGTTGATGTACTTTTTTAAATCTTGAAGTTGGCTTTGTGATTGAAGTGTCAAGATTGTTTTTAGTTATGTTGCGATAGAAATTTAAGTCAGCACTATTTAAAGTTGAACTTGTTATAACATTAGTAGCAGCCATTTCAATGGTGTTTTTCACTATGTAAATATATAATGAAAATAATAATAGATATACACACAGTAATTTATTAAATTTATAATATATGATGTTTTAAGTTTTCTTATCAAAAGAGGTAAAAATTACTTTTAACAATAGTGCTGCTGTTGGTTGAAAATAAAAAGTTTGAGCTAGAGAACTTCGAATTGTAACAAGATAAAGTTTGCTGCTGAACTCTGTTATTATTATTGTTATCATCATCATCATTATTATTAGATTTCAAAGATAACTTTATTCAATACTAATTGTTACATTAGACTATATATACATACAAGTATTTTGTTTAGGAGGTAAAAAATCTTTAGCTGAAAGTTTATGAAAATGAAGTCAAATGAGACACTTACAAAGTTCTTTTAGTTACAAGTCTTGCCAGTGCAGAGTCATAAAATTACTTGGAGCATGCACAGAAAGTATAAGAGGTGCAGGAGTACCTTAATGGTAGCAGATGGGGGCAGGAATATCTTGATGGTAACAGATGGCTAGTTCATCATCATCAGGTTTCAGAATTTGAAGTATTGGAAGTGTGGTGGAAAATTATAAATTATACCACTGTTTTATGAGTGACTATGTGGCAGCAATTGTGTCTGGTGAAGCAATTTTTCCATCTCTAGCTCCAAGATGCTCAAAATTGTTGTTGAATGTGGATGAACAGATGCACCAGAATATGTAAAGCACAAACATGGTTGCCAGGACTCCTAGCATTGTATCTTTGTGTTAAGCATCAATAATGCTATGGACAGTAATTTATTTTGCCTATATGTGTTCAGAATGGTATTATGGATGTTTGTTAAAGCTAAGTAGGTGTAAAAGAGGTGTTGCTGTGTTTCCTCATCAATATGGCAGAGGCAACAGGGAGTCAATACTTGTATATAATCTTCAGCAACAAAGGAAATGGGCAATGGTAGTGCAGGAAGACTGATTCTCAGAAGCAAATACAAAACTTGGGACCATTTTTTGAAATTTATGAAGCAACTGACATAAGTTATTCCTAGTGTTAAGTTGAAGATATTAGGCAATTGGATAATTATGTACCAGTGGAAGATGTTCCAGTGGGTGTATTTGCTTGTGTTTTGTAATGATGTCTAAGTAGATATACTTTAAAATTGATGTGTGAGTGATGATAGGTATTTATATGAGCGAGGAGGTATACCCATGGGTGTTATCTTCAATAAACTTTGTAGTACTGGAAAGCATCTTAATGTGGCAGTTAATAGGCAGATGCTTTTTGTATATGAAATATTGTATATAATGGGACAACATAAAGTGTTTTATGAAGCTGGACACTGTTTTTCTACAACATAGTAACATGCTACAAAGTGAATATATTGAGAAAATAAATGATTTGGCAAACTTAATAAGTAATGTGTCATAGGCTATTTTTATGATAATAAATTGATTAATAATGTAAAACTTTTAAATACATTGAGAGCTAGGACTTACAAAGAGAGGTAGTGATTTGCTCTGCATCTTTCTTTTATTTATTTTGTATCTTTTATATCATTCCATTAGCTCTCATAAAAAAAGAAAACTAATGAATACAGATGTTTTTTCATGGTAAGTTTGTATGTGTCTTTCCAGTGTAGATAGGCCAGGCTGCAGATTTGTCTGAATTGATCTTCAGTTTGTAGTTTGAAGTGTATTCGTCCAGTATTCTTGGTAAAGTCAGCAACTGTTTTTTTTAGTTGAGGAAGACAGTAATGTCATCCATATATGATATCCATATATGAAATGCATGGTATATATTGACCAGGGTGTTGAATTTGAATGCCCAGAATTTCTTTATGGATTTTGATTAATAACAGTTTTGATATACACTATGAATAATGGAGACCTAAGTGGTGATCATTGTGAGATGTATGGAGTGGGGTTTGAATGAATGTGAGCACCTACCATTAAGTGTTATATGTACTTTGCAGTTCAATAGTAGGTTTCAATCACATAGCATGGTACAACAAATTGATGTGTCTGCAAGCATTTTAATTAAGGTGTGGACCAAGACAAAATCAAAAGCAATCTGAAAAATCAATTTGGACAGCAATAGGAGTATATTTTTTTTGATTTTGAACTGAATCCAAAATTGTTTTAAACATGAGTGCTGCTTTGCCAGTGGATGAGCCTTTTTTTGTAAATTGCATGGGTGATATGCATTAAATTTACCTGAAATATTGCAGATTTCTAATGGTCTTTTGGGTGTTTAATCTGGAAAATTTTCCTTGTTGCCTAGCAATACTAAGGTTTACTGTTAATAAAATATTTTTTCTTGCAAATTACACACATGAGAAATTTTTAGGATTTGAAACAGGAGCACTCGGATTAAACATAGTGGGTGGACTAAGATTAACTGCTGAATTATTATTATTATCATCATCATCATTATTATTATTTATACTATTATTATTAACAGTCATTAGGGAATTACTCCTCTACACAGGCGCTGTATAAATTTATAATACTTGAGAAATACTGCCCCTTTCTAAGCACAAGATAAAGTCTTTTGAAAAGATAAAAGGAATCACATTGTTTTACCTAAACATATATGTATAGACAAATCTTAAGCATTTAGAAATGAAAGTGTGAAGATCTTAATTAATCACCTTTAATTTCATTCACTGTGTTTTAATGATATAATGTTCATACTTTTATTTCATGACAAGGCTTAAGATGTGGGTTAATTACACAGCTGAAAAGAAGTTTATTCTTTATAATGAAATATCAAAATAGGGCTGAGTGCTTTCAAAAGTTACACTACTCTTATAATCATAGCTGGCTTCAGTTATAAAGTTATGGAGTGAGAGCGTGTGTCAGTATCAGTATATATATTGTTGTGAAACATTACATTTATGTAAACCTCTCAAGACACAAAATCAGGGCAGCATATTACATAGCCAACTCCACCTATGCTAATAATCTTTCTCCTTCTCCAAAAAGTGGATTCTCTGATATATATATATATATATAGTTTATATAAATTTAAATTTTCACAACAATAAGTATGCAGACATTCACTCCCACTCCATCTCTTTATAACTGAATCCTGCTACGATTATGAAAGTAGTGTTAAGTCTTGAAAGCACTCAGCATTATTTTGATATTTCAATTATAAAAAACAAACTTTTTTTCAGTTGCATATTACTGCACATTTTAACCGATCACTGTGTTAATAAATGATGTTTGCAAAATATTTACAATTTACTGCATGTCAGTATTCGATGTGTTATATATATATTGCTTTGAAAAAATAACAATGTCGAATGTTATATATATATTATTACATATATTGCTTTGAAGAAATACCGACATCGAATAATAATAATAATAATAATAATAATAATAATAATAATAATAATAATATTATTATTATTATTATTATTATTATTATTATTATTATTATTATTATTATTATTATTATTATTATTATTATTATTATTATTATTATTATTATTATTATTATTATTATTATTATGTTTCAATAAAGGCTTTATTGATCTCAATGGTTTACATAAATTTAC